>JAOEHX010072381.1:0-15889 GCA_025448015.1 Bolborhynchus lineola | reverse complement strand
GGTGTCTCTCGCTAGCAAATGTTTTCCGGAGTTTGACCAAAAATCACCCATTTCAGCTTTGAAATCTCTGAGTGTTGTCTTTGGTGGCGATGCTTCCCCGTCTGTCTCTGGGGCGGACAGATCTCAGCAAGGTGAAAGTGAATAGCTCTTTGGTCTGTTTGCAGGGCTGCAAGGGACTGTTCTCATGGTTCTCTGTTGAATTCCTGTGTTGTTGAACACTTTCATCTTCACTCCTTGGCATTCCCGAGGTGCTCAGACTGATGATGCCTTTCTCCAGTGGATGGTGGTGCTGTGCTGGGGCCACTGAGCCATTCGGAGAGAGGGCTGGCACTGGAATGTGATGGGAAAGGGGAGGCACAAAATTGGTCTGGAGTGCTTGTGCCTAAAATGTGCTGAGACTCAGGTTCATTGCAAAACCAATCTCTTTGGCAAGTGTGAGTCTTTGGAGATTTTGGGGTATGGCAGCCAGGCAAGACAGGTTCTGTAGTGTGCTTGTGTCTGAGCAGAAGTAGAGTGTTTCCTAGGCAAGCAAATGTAGGACAGACAAATCCACTGGGCTTGTAAACCCCAGGCATGTTCCATCAGGGACACACAACTCCAGGCTGGCATCTTCCATCCCCTGCTGCGCTGTGCTCCCTGCGAGCTCTCCTCCAGCTCTGAGCACACGGAAGCAGATCTGGGGGCCTTTGGTACCAGTGACCAGCAGGAAGGCAGCATTACCTGGAGGGGAACCGTCACTGTTCCACCATGCTGGTACCTTCTCCTCAGTGCTTGGTTAATTGAGCCCAGTGTGAATGCTCAGGAGCATGGGTAGCTAATTTTTTCCCCCCCCACACACTGAATGCAGAGAATATCTGTGTGTGTATGGGGAAGTGTTTGTGGTGGTTTGCACTGAATAGTCTTAAGTCTTCCTGCTGGCACACGCACTAACTGCTGCTGCACTTCAGGTAAGAAGATAATGATCACATCATTAAGACACTACTACAGCTGGCATGACTTGTTAGGTCAACATATCGATCTTGACATTACGCTGCAAGATTGTTTTTAGATAATGCCTGTCCATCCTGCCTCTTGCTCCAGGAGGAGGAGGGAGAGAGGAAATGCAAAACTAGAAGCAACTTGACACAGATCTTTCCCTTCCAAATACAAGCTCTTTCCTCCTGAAAAGATCCGTTCTGCTGCAGAGGCTCCTGCCTTGTCACTGCTGATTGGATTAGTGGCAGATTTCCTTTAAGTCAGTAGAAATCCCAAGGGAGTTGCTGGGCTCGTGAGTGGATAATTTGGTCATTCCAAGAAAAGGCTCTCCTTGAGCCTTTTGTGTTGTGTTTATGGGTGTGCTGGTTTGCACCCACCATGGATGATCCCCCAAGAGCTGAGGCTCTGAGTGCAGGACCTTCTGTCATAAACTCCAATGTGCTTGGGGTCCTCCTGGACTCAGCACATCCCAAGAGGAGGCTATGTCTGCCATTGCATTGGGTTTGCAGGGCTCCATGGGTGATGGGTGCCACACCAGACAGGCTCTGTGCTTGCCATGGGTACCAGCAGCACCCACAGGCTATTGCCTGGCCCTGGGGAAATGAACCATCAGTTCACTCCCTGAATAACCGCTCCGGAACTGCAGAGCTTCCCTCTGAAGCCCGGTGTACATTTGCATTGTTCCTGTATTCCGAGCATATCAGAAACATTGGCAATACCATTTCTATCTTGCTGGAGAAGAAAACACCTCTCACTTTTTAATAAATCTCTGCTTGTCTTGTTATCTCTGCTGTATTGAAGCTGTCCAAGGCAGTTTTTCTCATTTCATTGGGCTCTTTTTATGGCAAACTACTTACAGGCATTTTGTAAAAATAGCAGTAATGTTACTTTTTATATATCTATGTATGTGTTTTATATCGCTGAGGCTTTATTTGGTATTTTAATCTGGGCTTCCTGACTGCACTTTCAAATCAAAAGTGATAGTTCACAAAATGTGTGATGTTTTTAAGTCTCTGGCTTGCAGGGAAGTGATGCTTGCACAGTGCTGAGCTACTTTAGTATCCCCCTCTAAATATATTTCATTAAGAACGGTCCATATGGTGTGTCAGGGAGAAGGGGAACGCAGAGCAGAACCTGTGTCTGCCAAAGAAAACTGTTTTGATCTAATGCTCAGCATAGTACAACTTTGGGGGGAAGAGAAATAAACACTGTCAGATGGGGCCTGCCAAACTCCACGAGTTACCGAGGGTTTCAGGCTGCTCAGTGATGGGTTTTTCCTTCTGGATACTTCAGTTTCTGCAGTCTTCTGAACACACGTTGTAGGAAACAGCCTCAAAACCCAGGCCCGGGAAGCTCTGGTGTCGCAGGTTAATAGAACCCTCAGCTGCATCAAGTGTGAAATCTGGAGGCTATGTAAAACCTCCCTCAGGTTGTCAGTGAGCTTGGTGTGGAGTACGGGGTCTGTTCTCACGGTATTACAAAATGACCCCTTATGGTAGTTGTGTTGTGAGTCAGTAACAACTAAGGTAAAGTTTTTCTTTCCATCACCCATATTCTCCTGGCCTTTAAACTGCTGGGAAAGCCCTCGGGGACAACAGGAACTGCTCAGGAAGGGAAACCACTGCATTTCCTTCCGTCTGGGTAGCATTTTGGCTAACCATTACTGAAGTTCTCCTGAAGAGTGTCCCAGGCTCTCAGTAAGTGGGCTGAAGGAGGGGAGGGATGAGGGGAGGTGTTGGTGGGTGCTGCAGAAAAGGCCACGCACATGGACACCTCTGGGAGGAGGAAATGCCAAGTCCTGCACAAGGTCTGGGTGTTGGGAGTGAGTTTTGCCTCAACCTTGTGGAGGTGGGACGGATCCTTCGCTTTTCCTTACAGGCATTCCCCAGCTCACAGCCAGCACCCGAAAACGCACTGTTATCAATCCATGACCCTTTTCCTTGGTGGTTTCGGGTTCTTTTCCTTTCCTTCCTTTTCCTTTTTTCCCCCTTTCCCTGTTTTCAGCATTGGCTGCAAAATCAGCGCTCTGCTCACTGCAGCGCTTCATCATTGCGGTGTTTTGAGCAGACACTCAAGAATTAAATATGTACAATTTCCATAATACTGATTATCCCTGTTTAAGTGCTATTTTAGAGGGTATTAATTTCTGTTGCAGTAACAGCCTCAGCACTTAACACCACCAGCCCTGCTTCCCTCAGTGCCCGAGGCTCGCTGTGAGCCAGGATTTGCCCTGAGTCGCTGCTTTTAGCCCTCGTGTCCAGGGTGGGGAGTTGGAGCTGGGTTTGATGAAGGCTGCCTCTGTCACTTCTGATACCTTCTGGGTTTTTGTATGCAGCAACACAAAGCACAATTAGAATACAGTTATATATTCTCATAGTTATTAAAGCTTGGATTAACATGACATAAAGTTTTGTCTGGGGAGCCTTTTGCTATGGCTCAGGGAGCATTTTTGTGTGACAGTAATAGGCTGCAGTTAATATACTTGAATGATACCAGAATCTGTGTAATAAGACAGAACAAAGGAGGTTTCTTTGAAGCTGAATTACAAAGGTGGAGTTATCATTGTGAACAATCCACTGAGATCGCAGCTTAATTATTGTATCTCGCGTTACTTCGGCATAATAAAGTGCAGTCAGTGAAGCAAAGTTAAGACAAACACTGACACACGTCTCAGAAGGACGCCCTGTCAGTCGTATGGGATTGTTGTGTGGACCTGACAGCTCGTTCTGAACACCCAGATCCTCTCTTTGCCCGTTTTTGCCATTTGTTTGATTTACAGAGCCTGTTTGCTGTGATTCAAGAGACTCTTGTAGCGTTTCTAGGAGAGATTCATCACTGGATGTAATCCATTCCAATAGCTGTTGGGCAAGAAATAAGAAGTGTTTGAAGCCAAGAGGGGTCAAACAAACTCTTCAAAGGCAGCTGTTGAGCCCTGCAGAGGAAGAGGAGGGAGGGCTCTATTGTTCCGCAGGGCTTGTGGGGAAAAGGAGTGAAGAGGTGGGAGCTTCCTTTGGAATCCCATTTTCCCACTGTGGGTGAGTGCACACAGGTCTCTGCAGTGAGGTGTTCCCTGGGAATGGTGGGCTGGGGGGCCCTGAGGACCAGGGGTTCTGGGGAGTGAGGAGAAGGGGGAACGTCCCCTTGAAAATCCACCCCAAGGTGGTGTTCAGCCTGAGCTCCCTGAGTGAGCTTGAATTAAAGGGGGCCAGGCTGGAGCAAGCATCCGAGGTCTTGAGTGATGGCAGTGGCATTTCATGTTCAGTGCTCCTCGTGCTGTAAGACCCTTGGGACAGAAGTGGGCTTGGTGGTGGCTTGTCAAGGGCTGATTGCTGCCAAGGGTTACAGGTAGCGATGCTGTTCTGCCCGACCAGACTTAAAGACAATCCCACAAGTGGCTCTGTGCTTCTGTCCTCCCATCAGGACTTTCAGGCGTATTTTAAAAGAGGTAAAGGAGGAATTTAAACCCACAAATGACAGAAACCAGAGCTAGAGCTCACTTTGTGTTGTTTCCCTGCTCCTAAAGGTGGGTGACATGATGCTGGCTTGGGATTCAAGCTTACACAGGGGAGATTTAGGTCAGATATAAGGAAGTTTTCACTAGGAGGGTGGTAGCCTGGACCCCTGAGCTGAGAATTTGGCCCCTTGAGTGCAGCACTTATTAGGTCTGGTCTGGGTTGTGAATGGAAACCATCCCTAAATGTCGAGATATAGAAACTGTGTGAGATTAGGGGTCGAAAGACAAGGGAGGAGAGAATTCTGCTTAGAAGAAGCAGCCCTGGAAAAATATTGTTTAATATGCAAGTCAGTTTGAGAAGAACAATAAAAGGAAACAGGATCTCGCAGGAAATAAAATGAAACTTTTTTTCATTACAGTCGAGGGAAACTTAGATGAGTTTTTCTTTGCTAATAAAGTGCACTGTTCGTTCTGCAGCTGAGCCTTTGCCGAAGCTGACTGTAGCAATTGTTCATCGTTCTGCTTTCCTTTAAACTCTGGGCAATAAAAAAGCCCTTCATGCATCAGGAATCATAGTAATGCAATCCTTGCCTTATCTTCACACTTATTCAGCAGGTTATTTACCAAAGGGCAGCAGGAAACTCTTTAAACTTGATCCTGTGCCTTTGCTCATGATGTCTCTTAATCAGATCTGTTTACCTGGGTCTGTCCTGTGCTGGATCGCGCTGCGGAGGCAGCAGTAACAAACCCCTTGGTTCTGGTGAGCAGTGTTCTCAGCGTACCCTGGAGCAGATGCAGCCCTGAGCTCCTTTTACTGTGCAGCTTAAGGGCACTGAGCAAGACCCCTGTAGGTTATTATGGTCTGTTTAGTGGGTGTGAAAGACTGATGCTTGAAGTGCTGTGTGTGTGTACTCCATGGTGGGAGAGAGATGTGTGTGATTAGGTTGTTTCTTTGTCAGCTTTGTCGCTGGGTGAACAGGAGCTTCTTTTCTGCTCAGAGTGATGGGTAACACAGAGATGCAGTGGATTGTGGTGTGCTGACCTTTAGGTCTTGATTCCAGAAAGTGCTTGAAAGGAAAATGAGTAAATGCCATTGATGTCTTCAAGACCCACATCCTGGAAGGACTTAATTGTACTTACCTGTGTGCTTGGCATTGAGTCATACTTAATCGGAGACTGGTTTTCTCAAAGTAAATCATAAATAGTAAAGTAATTAGTTCATAGTAGTTCCCATTTCTTAGGTGGTGTTCCTGAAATGGTCTGTGTGTGATTCGGAGACGCGTTGTACCTTGGTGTTCAGAGAGACGGTTGCTGATGCTCTTTCTGGCGTGTGGCTTTTAATGGTCTCTCTGCATCTCATTCTCTGGCGTGTAGACTTGCAGTAAACCAACCAGCTGCTCGTGTTTTAGTGTTGCCTCAACAGGGGAAGTGCTGGGTTCGGCAGGAGCAGACTTCACCCCATGTGCAACACACTTCACCTGAGGACCTGCAAGTGCTCCACAGGTATTTGAAGCTCCTTCTCCTCTGAGAGAGCTTGTGGCACTATTTGTTGTGGGTGTTGCTGGGTTCAGCTCCCATGTGGAGCCCTGGAGGAGGCTGGACGCTGCCCAGAGCCCATGGGCTGTGGGGAGCTGGAGGCAGCCATCCTCTGCCTGTGTCCATGTGGAGCATCGCAGCGGGGTGGTGGGATGTGCACATGTATGTTCACCAGCGTCTCTTCTGGCTGGTGTTTTAACAGCCCCGTGGTTTCCACGCTCTGCAGCTAATGGGCAGCACCTCTCAAGTGTTGTTTGGCAAAGCACAGGGATTGCAGCTTCGCAGTGCTTACATGCAGAGGAGCGCTGTGAGGGGAGGAAGCATTATTCCTGCTGACGGCAGCTAATGTTCCATGACCCTGGAATCGCAGAGCACCTCGCACCTGCCTGGCTGAAGTGCTGAAGGAGCAATGTTCCTCCAGAGCTTCTGTCATGGCAGTGCCGTGGCCTCCAGCACCTCTTGGGGTATTGAACAGGGTGGGAAGACTCATCCCAAGAGCAGGTAGTGGAGTGATGGAGCTGCGCTGAACCTCTGCTGTCAGCTCCTGTGGTTGCGCCATGGCTCGCATGATATTTGATGTATTTCAGCTTTGGTTTGAGTGGTGTAGTTATGTGGAGGCCTCAGCATTTGCTTTCAAAAGAGCCAACATTCTCGTGTGTTTCAGTGGCAGCATAAACACATAAACCCTGGTGGGCTCCTGTGTGGGCATCACAAATGTTTGTGATGCATTTTGTAAGTGCAGTTTGTGTGTTTGCTTCATGGTTGGGTCCTGCAGGCAGCCGGTAAAGGGACAGGGCTGAGGCAGGATGGATGGAGCTCGGGTTCTTCGTTCATTTGTGGATCTCACAAGAAAACACCAAAAGTCACTCAGTTTTGGGGGAAATGTGTAGGAAATAGTGCACAAGATGTGCACGCGTGCGGGGGGACAGGACGCATTGAATGAACAGCTAGACAAGGATGCCTGCAGGAGGGAGATCTGATGCTGGCAGAGACCCAAAGGCAAAGGCTTCCAGGATCGTGGCTGGGGCCACATGTGGGTCACCTGCAGTGCCGGTCGCTTGATTTCCCTCCTGGTCCCTCCCTCTTCCTTGTCTGTGAGATGGGTGAAGCACAAAGCTGTTCTGGGGCAGGGGGAGTTAAATGCTTGCAGGAGAGTTTGGATGCTCTCCAGCAGACGTTTTGAACTAGGGTCTGTTCTTGCCTCTCCAGCAAAGGGCGGCAGCGGGAGCGCAGGGATTTAACGCTGGCTTCGGATGAGCAAGGTGGGAATCTGCTCCTCCTCTCACCTTGCAACACACGGTGGAGGGGTTCTAGCTGTTGACACATATTTGTAAGTTCTCAGTCGCGCCCCGGCTCGTGCTGTAGCGTGGAGTAGCTTTGATCAGTGCAGAAATGTCTGTGGCACCAGTTCCGGGCAGGATTGGAGGTTGGAGTTTTATTGCAGCAGAGGTAGAGGTGCTGCTGTGATTCATAAATACAGTTTTTAACCAAGTGTTAGTTTGATGGGAGCTGAGGCACTGAGGAGGCAATGCCACAGGAGGCGCATCCCTAAGAGAGGGGTCCACAGCATTTTGCACATTGGTCTTAGCCCGTCTTTTGGGGATCTGTGCCCACATCCAGTCACCAGTGACATGTACCATGTGCATGCTGGAAATCTGATGGGGACAAGGGAAGTTCTCAGCCAAGACAGCAGGTTAAAGGAAAACTCCAAGAGCCTTTACGTGTTCTGTAGCTTGAGTATGGCAAAGAGCCTTGTATCATCAATGCTTCCGATTATTGATGATGAAGAAGGAATTGATGAGAAACATCTATGGAGTCATCTTTAATTTGTCCTGCTGTGGAAAGCTGTTTTTCTGGACACCATTAGTCATTCTTACACCCCCCTTGGTAGAGTAAACATTGAGTAACGTGTTTGTGGTTTTCAGGAGCATTTTGAAGTCCAGGAGTAGCCACTGTGCACCTTGGCAAGCAGTTGGGATGTGCTTTGCCATGTCACGGCTGGTGAGCAAGCCCTGAGATTAGCGTGATTGAATGACTGTCTTAATTTCAGCCCTGATGGAGCAAAATTAGTCACAATGATATGTGTGTGTTGAATAAAATTGTGGTTTTATTAGCTATAATTGCTGAAGAAGACTTTTTAAAGCCTCGACTGCTGGGGGGAAAAATTGCTAGCACTGGAATTTGTTCTTGCGCAGTATGGCATTGATTATTGTCATGGTGCATAATATGTCAGTCCTCGGTTGGTAAGTTGTCACTGTGGAACACTGGGAATGCTCAGCGAGGGACCGTGCTGTGTGTGGGATGAAGGGCAATGGATGGTGGTGAGGATGCTGTGGGTGCCTTCGTATGAGGCGCCGTGATGGGAATAGCAGCTTGACAGGAGGGGGAAAGGTTCAAGTGTTTGTTGCTTTCTTTAATTCCCAGTAATCACACGCCGAAGCTTGCTGGAGCCATCTTCTCTTACCTGCCTGGTGCAGGATATGCATTTGTCTTAATTGCTGTGGAGGAGAGGCTGCAAATCCACAGGAGCACATTGTGGGTGCTTGGATTTCACATGCGTGTTTCAGGTAACAGCCCCTGAGAGGTTACTGACAGCTCAGAGGTTTTTCTGCTTCAGAAAGCAAAACAGTGGAGCAGTTGTGTCGTGTGTGCAAAGAATTAGACCAGGGTATCCAGCACTCTTTTCTTGGGAGAGCAGAAGAAGGGATAAACCTGTCAGGTTCACAAGTCATGGGTCGGAGGGGATGGAAACAGCCCAACTGTGTGCAGCTGAACGTCATCCTTCTGGACTTTCTGTTCAGCTAGGGCCCAATCTGAATTGCCACAGCGTTTGATAACAGTGTGTTACTTCATTTGCCTGCCCTAATTCTTCTTTACTTTGAAGGGAAGGAGAGCGTAGCACCAAACCTGCTTGAGCAAACGCAAGAACCTCTCAACCTGCTCTGGATGTGTCAGAAGCTCAGGGTTTGGATCAGTAAAATCTTTCCTGGGCTGGATGCGGAGTGTGAGGCCTAAGAAAAGCTGGTGCAGTTGTGGTAGTTTCCCTGTGGAGGCTTTACTCAGTGAGTAAACCTGATTCAAATACAAAACCAAGAGCCTGGAGATGTGAAGTAGTGGCTGTCGTTGCTCCTGGGGGTGTGCAGCACCCTGTAAATGACCATTGCCTTTACAAGCTGCGTGTACCTGGAGCACCTCTTGGGTTTGCTCCTCCATCACATGGCTGTAGAAACACATGATGGAATTTTCCAGGGAACATCCTGGTTGGGCCATTCCCGCCGTCAGTGGAAGCTCCTTGCTCCGTGCCTGGAGCACTGTCCTCGCTGGGTCCCTGCTGGTCCTCACAGGATGCTCAGCCTGCTCATTCCAGCGCGAGCAGGTTTGATCATCCCCCATGGCTCAGGGCTGCCCCGTGGAAAGGAGGAGCTGCAAACCCTGAAGAGGAAAGTGGGAGGAATGAGTGGAGAATATTGTGTGTTCTTGTGCCGCACTAGATCAGTTACATTAAATTCAGAGCCTTTCTGAGTACAATTAATGGTCATTTTATTTAGGTCACCCCGGTTTTGTTGCTTTAAATGTACACCTCCATTAAAGTGGAAGAAAATCGAATACATTTATCTCTGTGGAGCCTTTTGTGAACTGGTTGGGCATATTTTAAATAACCCTGGGAACTGTTAGGATTATTAAAGCCTTTGGCTCCTCCAGGTTTTTTTCTTTCCTCCTATTCTCCCCTATTCCTCCTTCCAGGCAGTGAGTAATGAAGTGGTGGAGCCCTTCCTCAGCTCAGAGCCCCAAGTGGGTTGAAAAAGAAAAGTTAAATAAACTAAAGCCCATTAGTTAGGCTTTATGTAAGAAACTGGCTCTAAATTGGATGTATGTAAAGGGTATGCTGGGACAGAGGAGTCTGTTGGGCTGAGGTGTCTGTTTGTAACTGGTGTTCTCTGTCGAGTCTTTATTTTCTCTATTTACCTTATGTGCTGAGACTGTTCATTGTGTAACACGTTCTGATGCCCAGAACCAGCTCAGATTCATCAGCTCCTTTAAGCCTCCGTACTGAGCCGTGCTCCATCTGAAAGATGTACATTTTTGATGGCTCTGCTCAGAGGCTCAGCGTCTGCATGGATGGAACGCAGCTCTTTGGTGTGCTGTTCTTCACCGTGCCCCGAGAACACGCTTGCAGAAGCCACTTTGGTGGCTGATAGCTGGGGTCAGTGCCTGTGGGTGACCAAGCAAGCCTCAGAGGTGGCTTTAACACAGGAAAAACTCATGTGTGTAATCCAGGCTGAATGTGGTGAGTTGAGACCTGGCCGTTTGCACTTCGAGCATCATTCAAACGCCGGTTGGAGGAGGGGTTAACGTGTGGACACTCACAGCTCCTCAGTGTCCTTGAGTTTCATCTGTGGGTTGGTTTTTTTCCCCTCCTTCCCCCGAACCAGGGCTCAGTTTGCTCACTACAGGGTTTACTGCCGGTTACCTTGACTGCATCCCTTAGTTCTCCTTGATGAAAACTTGAACAAGCCGCTTGTGTTTGATTCCCGGAGACCCGTGAGAAACGGGCTGTGTGTGTGAGGCACTGTGGTTTTCTCATTCTATTCAGCCCTTTGTATATTCAAATTCTTCCAGTTTCAGTTCTTGCTGTTCTGCCAGATTTCCATACCATTGATGGGCTTTCTGAATTAATAAGTCTCTTTCTCCCCCCTCCCTCCCATACCCTCACCACCTTTTTGCAACTGGTGAAAAGTTTTCTCTGCGCGCTGCCCCCTCGCATTGATTTCCCTCTCCCTTGGCCAAGCTGCTCTCAGATGTTTTATTTTGCAAAGCCTTAATAGAATTTTCCCTTTGCCGTTGCACTTTATCTATTCAGGAGGTTTCAAGAAGTCTCATTGTGTCAGCGGACTATGGAGGCAAGAGGCTATTCTTCTGGTACAATGCCTGCCCTAAAAAATAACGCAGGGTGGGGTAGACTCCGAAAGGGCAGAGACGGAGATAAAATGTTCTGACCTTAGGAAACAGAAAAGATAACCAATTAGACATTGTTGAAAGGGCACCAGCTGGCTTAAAGAACACCCCACTGATTATTCTTCCTTGAAGACAGGCTTGGTCCACATCTGAAGCTCCGCTGCGGAGCCGCTTCTCCCCTTCGCAGGCTTTCAGGTTTGAACTGGTGGGGCTGACCCTTTCCGAGGCAGCTCTGTGTCTGGTTCTGATCCCAGAAGCAGGTCTGAGGGATGCAGTGCCCATCTCCAGGGTACCGGTGTGCCTCGGGGTCCCAGCCAGCGCATGGAAACCTCCTGGATCAGCCCGTGCAGGCTGCCTCGTTACTGCTAATAAGGGTTTATTTGCATAAAAAAGCCCTCTGCCAAGATCATCATTCCAGCAAGCAGGGCCCTCATACGTTGTTTGCCCAGAGGATGCGTGTCTGGTGGGTGAGAGGACGTGTCACATTGCGGAGGTGGGAGAGGTGAACAGCACTGCAGCTCCCCACTGTGACCAGAGACTGTACCCGGGGCCCCTCATCCCTCCCAGTGCTGGTCTTGTGCCAGGACCTGTCCCCCTGCCATGGCAGCAGTTGGAGGAGCAGGATGAGGCTGCACAAGAGGTTCAGATCAGGTCCATGGTGGTGCTGCTGAGCCCAAGGGGTTTGCACCGCACAGCTTCAGCTGCTGGGAGACTTTGGGCTCAGACATGGCCATGCTGAAGCGAGGCTAGCATCATGCCTCATTTCATGTCTCTTCCCTCCCTAACAGCAGTGCAAGCAGCCTTGTGCATCACCTGCTGGTCAGGGGACCAGGACTGCTGGATCTGTGCTGCAGTGTGTCCAGGACCAGTCTGGGCTCTGGTTTGGACTGTGAGGCAGAAAGGTTACACTGGGAGAGCTGAGTATTAGAACATACTGGTGTGGGGGCACAGGGTGGTTGGCACACTGGAATGGACCGAGGTGGAGGAAGCAGCGATGCTGGAGGGTCCTGTGCGAGGCGCAGTGTGTAGTTTTGGGATCGAGGGAGGGCAAGACCTGTGAGAATGAAAAGTAAAGATTGCTGTGCAAGCAGAACCCCGGGGCAGAGATAAGCGTGGTGCAGGATGAAGGGCAGCTGTGTCCTTATCTGCCTCCTGGTATTGCTCATACTTGTGAGTTTTCTTCCTTGGAGTGAGGAAAGGCAGCAGGACAAATAGCTCTGTGCTTAATGTGCTTTGGGTTTTTCAGTGCATCAGCACCTTTAGGTCTCGCTCAAGATGGGTATCAAGGAGCCATGCTGTTCCCCACCATCTCAGGCCGTCGCTAACCCAGTTTGCAAACCACTCTGAAAAGGTTAAGTACAGAGACAGGTTTTAGATGAGGGACACTTCCTGCAGCACACAGGGCCAACCTACCCCAGCTCCTGCAGCCTCGGAGCAGCAGTTTTAACATGTGATAATGCTGCAAAATAAACTCCAGCACAACATCCTTCTAAAATAAGTGTAAAATTTTAGGTGTGGCTGCAGAGATTAAATGGAGGTGGAATAAATCATGCAAATAGTAATGAAAGTTGAAAGCAATTTGGTTGCACTTCAATACGTTTCATCAGTCATCTCTCTTCTGAAGTGGAAATGCCAAGCCTGATGCGAATTAAACCTTCTCCCTCCTCCCTCTCCCCTCTTTCCTCTGGCTTTTCAAAGGCCTTTTGAAAGCCTCTGAATACCTTTCTTGCCTGACCAGGTTTTACCCTGCTCATACTTCTTGTAACCTCTTAATTCTCAGCCAAGACAGTGACTCTAATTTGGAGAAAACACAGGCTTGATTTGCATCCACGGTTCCTCTCTTGATCCTTCCTTATCTCCCTGCAAAAGGGAGAAAGGTTGGGATGAGGCACAGCCAGGGGCCAACAAGAGGAGGAAGAGCTGCTTAGATACGTGGTTTTTTAGGGCGACAGCACTTTCAATGCTGGCTTTTCTGCTTTGGGATCAAGTGTCAGATGGGATGGGGGTGGAAAGCAGCAGATTCCCAAAAGGAAGAGCTGACTGAGCACAAGGAGATCGGATGCACCGTTTGTTCCTGAGCTGAGGCTGCTGCTGCCCTTGTCTCCCCTCCTGTCTGCTGTCTTTGTGAAGGTGTTAAAGCACGCATCTCCCTTCTCTCTTGCAGGTAGAGGACGCCATGCTTATGTTTGACAAGACGACCAACAGGCATAGAGGTAAGAGAGAACGGAAGCTCAGGCATCACACTGTGCAGCAGCTTCTGCATGTGAGCACAGCCCAAATCACTGTCGGCGTGGTGACCAAATCCATGGTGCTAAACCCCCCTGTCCTGCAGAGGAAGGGCTGTTTGGCATGGAATGTGTTGTGCGGGTTTGCTTATCAGAGTTGATTTTTCTGGTCAGTCTAATGACTTCTCTTTGGGAGGACCATTGCTGGGCCCTGTTTGTACCATGGTGGCTGTCATTAGGTTAAGCTGGGCATAAGGCCAGTGAAGCTGGGATACCAGGAAATGAAGGTGCTGAGCCTGTCTGCTGGGGTTTCAAGCATGCTGGAGTTTGAGTGCTGAGGACTGCTCGTCCTCTGGCCGTGGTAGCTCAGAACAAGCAGGATCTGCAGAAGAGGAGTTTCCCTGCCCATATTTCACAAGAGAGACAAGGTTTCATCACTGCTTGTACAGCTCAGTGAAAATGAGCTGAGGATTACTTTCGATGTTATGGCCATTCCTTTCAGCAGAAATGAATGATGCTCCTCTGTCTCTCAGCGAGCAGCTCACGTTATCGCTGCAGGCAGAGAGCAGCACAGCATCCGCTCTGTTCAGCTGGGATGGGGTCAGATGTACCTGGGCTCTCAGAGGGGCACCAGGAACTGCCCTGGGGACAGGCTCAGAGCCCCTCTTCCCTTTCCTCTGAATGACATTGATTTTATGCCACCAATCTCCCTGCTTTAACGTGTGTGTTTGGAGGCAGTGCAGGGAGCCTGCGCAGCTTATGGCTTCTGCCCCCGTGCGACAGCGTGGACGTGTAGCCCCAAGGTTTGTCGTTTGCCCTTTGCACTCCGGCCTCTTTGAGGGGCTCTCTTGATTGATGTGGTTATTGGCTCCATGGTGGAGGCAGCCTGTTTGTTTAGAGAGGCTGCTCTGAGGTGTTAAGGAGCCTATGCCCAGCCAGGCAGCAGTGGGAGCGTGGGGAATGGGAGAGGGGAGCAGCCCGGCTCATCTTCGTCTCCGTGGCAGGGTCAGAAGACCTGACCTCCCAGCGCTGTGTGAATTATTCACTGCTCTCAGACTTGCCTTAGCAAGGAACTTGGGTTGTGTGGATGGTTGGGGGAGTCGGGCGAACCTCCAGGGTAGCATTCCCCCCCTGCAGCGCTTCCTTCCCAAGCACCGATCCCTCTCTGATGTCAGGGATCGTAGTACCCTGCAGAAGACTTGCTTGGCAGGATAAGCTCTTTGGAGAAGGCGTGTGACCCACCAGTGCCCATCCGTTTGTAACAGGAACCGAGTGTTCAAAACCCTCACATCCTTTGCAAAGTTCAACCCCTGGCAACTTCCTTTTATACCCAGGAATTTTCTACCCTTCTCTTTGCAACCACCCTGAAACGGGCCATAAATACCCTTCTCCATTCAGGGTCTTGGCATGTTGTTTGTTGCATTGAAAGCTGTGTTATGTGGTGCTTTTGTGCTGGGCACAAGGGCCCCTGCCCTGCTCTGACGTGATCTGTGGGCAGCTGGGCTCTGGTACTGGGAGGTCTGGTCCCAAGAGCACGTTTACTCAGCAGACTCGGCCCTTGTGAATGTGTTCCAGCGAGGCTCCTGTTTGTATTCCTTGTGTTCCTCCCTTAAACCGTTCCTTAACCTGGCAAGTTTATGCAGCGTGCGTGAGGCTGGAAACACGTCCTGGTGTTCATCTCCATGCCCTGTGCTTTTGAGGCTTTTACAGCCTGTTTTCCAAGTCCCCAACCTTCTCTCTGCCCCTGTCACCCTGCAGAGCAAGTCTTTGCTATCGCTCTCTAAGGGCATCAGGGGCTCCGCGGGGATGGCTTGTCCTGGGGAACATCAGCCTGTCCTGCAGCCCCTCAGCAGGGTTGGATGGCCCCAGCAGCTGCCTCGTCTCCAGATAAGGGCTCTGCTCCATGTGCTGAAATGTCCCAAATCATGGAGTTGGTTCTCCCTGGGGCTCTTGGCTGTGCCCATAGTGAGCTCTGTTCCTCCCCACCAGACTCACCGGTGGGCACCAGCTAGTGCTTGCCTTC
This sequence comes from Bolborhynchus lineola, assembly GCA_025448015.1. Taxonomy (NCBI): domain Eukaryota; kingdom Metazoa; phylum Chordata; class Aves; order Psittaciformes; family Psittacidae; genus Bolborhynchus; species Bolborhynchus lineola. Next base: position 720 of record JAOEHX010072381.1, on the reverse strand, counting down.
ACTGGGATCTGTTGCCTGCGCAGGCAGAGTCTCTGCAGGGACAGTAATAGAGTGACATGCATTAGTCCTTCCTTTGCTTCCTGCAGGCAAGATGCTTGTCTCCTCCCTGTGTACCTCAAGGTGATCCCTCCTTTGTCCCCACCGATGGCACTGTGCTGTTGTAAGCACTTTGCAAGGCGCGAGGGCACCAGGAAGCGTCCGTGTTTGTGCTCTGCTGATGCTGAGCTCTGCTCTAACAGCTCTGCTTCAGCTTTTCTGTGCTCTGTGGGGAGCCTGGGATAGCGCAGGGAGCCCCGCTCTCAGCTGTGAACCTGAGCGAGCAGCCCCACAAGATGGATGCCTCTTCCAAGAGCATCTTCCCACTGTCTTGCCTGGAGAAACGGCCCATAACTGCTGAAGTAGAGGGCTGCAGATGTGGGGGCACTTCAGCTGCCATGGGACCTTCTGTGTTTGGCACAAAAGGGCTTTTTCCCCACAATGTCTATTGAAGACAAGAGGCAACAGGTCTTCCTTTTTTCCCCAGAAATTCTATGACTTTATTTCATTGTTTTATTTTAATAGTCTGTTTTGCATGCAAGCCACAACATTTCTCTTTGTATTAGTGTTCTTGTGCAATCTCTTTATGTGAGATATAAGGGGGGAGGAACTAAGAGTCCAAGGAGGATCAAAAGCAGACTCCAAATGCTGTTGGGTAGAGGTGATGCTACCTGCACCTCCGGT
>JAOEHX010072374.1:0-11220 GCA_025448015.1 Bolborhynchus lineola | reverse complement strand
CCCGGGCTGAGGGGGCCGCGCCACGCCGAGGGGCAGCCGAGCGCCAGGCGGGCCCCGAGCACGGGGACGGGGATGGGGATGGGGATGAGCAGCCCAGGCCAGCACCAACGGGTGTGGGCTCTGCCCCCGTGAGGGGCCCCAGCGGGGTATGCAGCGCCCTCCACCCTTCGGACCCGAGCCCCGTTTCTGAGCTCCACAGCTTTGCCTCGGGAGCTTCGTTCCCACTGAAAGATAACGGAGAGCCCAAAGTGCTCCTGGCACTTCCAGGGAGCTTCAACACCGCCCCCCTGGGCACCGGCCACCGGTGTCATTCAAGGCTTGTCTGGAAGGGGACAGCGGCAGTGGAAAAGTGTATTACAGACTCGTGAAACCCGGCAGAGCCACATGCAAGTATGCACAGTGTATGTGTGTATGTGTACGTATGAGGTGCATTGCCTCAAAAACTAATAGTTACAGACATTACCCAACAACTTAAACACCACAAATCATAACAAACCCGTTTCCCCCCACTCTACTCGAGCGGGTTCCCGGCTCCACAGGATGAAGCACAGCGCTCAGGAACCCCAGCAGCAGCATACCTTGCACAGCATATACACAGATGCCTTGGATTGTAAATCTCAGTTCTGATCAGTCTGTCCCAAACAGGTAGTGTGGCTCCGTGGGACACAGCTGAGCTCAGGTGCCTGCTGCTTCAGCGCTTGCCAGCACAGTTTTGGTCTCTGGGAGGGAAAATGAGCATGTATATTATTAAAAACAGTGACTAAAATGTCTGTGTTAAGTCAAACATTAAAAAAAGGATTATTGACACTTCTTTTTATAAAGTTATTAAAGCATTGGTGTGCCTTTTTTTTTTTAATTAAAGATAGTTTCACTGATAGCTCATCCTGCATGACCACTATTGAAATAAACAAATTCACAGTGGCTATTATATTCATTAGATCCTCCAAAAAAGACATCATTATAGGTATGAGATAGTTAGCCAGCTTGTAAATTGGACTAGGATATTAAAGAGACCATTTCAAGTCCTGAGGAATAAATGGCATGCAATTGTTTCAATGCCCTTTGAAATACATATATTAAAAAATAACCCCAAAAGATGCTATTCTAATGTACCTCAGGACAGGAAAAACAACCTGATGAAGCAGTCTGCACAACAACATAAAAGGTGCAGCAGAGAAATATTAAACCTATAAATCCCAGTTAGCAGTACATTAACCAGTGAGTAATTGCCAGCAGTGCTTTGCAGGGATCTGTTGCACTTTACCATATGATTTCTCGGTGTTCAATGCCCATTAGTCAAGCCCACAACAAGCTGTGGTTTCTCTTCACTGTTTTTCTCTCCTCCCCATGCACATGCACACGCACACATATTCCCTTTATTCCACCACCAGATGCCACTGATGGTTGGTTTGCAGGTCAACCATCAGTGGCATCTCCAGGAGGTGTCTGAAGGCAGAGGTGGCAGTGGACATTCCATGGCAGTGGTGTGAGCTACGCCAGGGAGCACCTGAAGCTCCCCAACTTGAAGGGCTGTGAGGAGCCAGGGAGAGCACCAAGGGGTGCACTGCTGCCCAGCAAACGCTGTTGTAGCCAGAGGAATTCCCATACCATAAGGAACCTGTTTCCCCCAGCAAATGAACTCACAGGATCCCATGATGCTGATATTACTTTCATGCGTACAGATGAACACACGCTGCATGACCAGGCAGCCACGTTATTAATTAGCAGCAATCAAGAAGGCTGGAGAAAATGGGATCCTGGGAGGGCCTTTGTTCTGGTACCGGTTTAGAAAATGGAAAATCTGGTGTCTGAAAGACAGACACAGAGAGTTAACCGAGATTTGATGCTAAGGCAGGTTTGTTACCTGGGGACAGGATGGCGGGTGCTGGTGAGACCCAGTAGGAGCATGTGTGCACTCACAGCAGCCCCCAGGCTGGGGGCAACCTGTCATTGCTCCTTCCCCAGGGTGATTCCAGCGGAGCCGTGTTCTCCTCACAGCTGCTAGTGCTGCAGGATTGCTGCCTGAAAACCACCTCAGCACAGGCTGGGCATGGCTGAACCCACGCTGGCACGCAGGGGCCCAGCTCTGGCATCCGCAGCAGCACCCATGGGAGTCCAACCCAGCTGCTGGCGCTGTCACAAGAGGTCAAAGGGAGCTCCCGTGCCCTGCGCTGTGTACAGTCAAATAAGGGATAAAGCCCTTCCCAAGGGCCAACTATGCACACCTGTGAGTGCAGCCCCTGCACAAGGGGAAAAACATCCACACATCGGCCGCTGGAGTGGGTACTTCTCATTTAGTACATTTACTTTAACACAAGGAAGCTGGGACAAAAGGGTGCAAGGGCTGGAAAACAACTCCCTGCTCCCCTGATCTGCCTGTAGCCTCTCTCCCAGAGCAATTACATGAACTTCTTTCAAGTGTCAGGTGAGGAAGCCCTAAGCAGATACTCGGAAGGGGCTTGTGTGAGGCCGGTTCCAACCCACTTCATACTGGTGGGTGGTGAGTGCCATGTGTGCTCTAGAAGAGCAGCAACCACAACCATGCGACTCCATGCTAAGAGCCTGGTGCCAGCCTCAGCATCTTTGTGGCTGGGGCAGGATGGTTCCAAGGCAGGCAGGTCCTCTTGGGCAGAAGCTCTCTGCCATGATGCCCATGCTCGCTGTCGCTAGGCCACAAGCAAAGAATGTACTGAGCTATGGTCAGGGATGGCTGTAAGTGAGATACCCCCTGGACATCAGCACTGCAATTCACAGGGTACTTCCCTCTCAATAGCTGAGTTGGAGTTTAGTTTTCCTCCAGAACCAGCCCCACAGCAGGCAGCTGGAGGCTGAAGCCCTCTCCGAGCCGGTGGCAGCACTATGAGGAGGAGAGTACATCAGCACTGCATGCCCCATGCAATTTTAATGCCCTTTCAGTTTCCAAGGATACAAAAACAATCAATCCGACACAACCTCTGGCTGCAGGGCTGGCTGCACAGGAGCTGCCAGAGGCAGCCCGAGCCTGCTCCCAAACCTGGGAAGGTGCAGCGATGGCAACACACGGGTGAACCAGAGCACCCCAACCCATGGGCTGACATCCCCAGCCCTCACGGGTTTTATATTCCAGCTCCACTCGCAGTGGAGCTGCTTATCACTGCAGAGATGAACTGCCTCCAAGCTGAGCCCTGCCAGTCTATGCTACCAACCAGGCCAGAGATCAGCCACGCACTGAAAATGGTTACAGGCCAGACACAAGGGTGATGGGCATGCTGAGAACGGGGCTGGCTAACCACGCACAGCAAACAATGTATTAGCTACTTTCTAAAAACACCTGTTAAACTAGGCCTGTCCAGGAGATGTGACATGGAGAAAGATGATTACACTGTTGACAGAGATGTGATTACACCCAGGGCTATCTGATGTGTGCCCAGGACAGAGGAAAGGTATTGGGTGACTTAGTGTTTATTGTTTAGATGATGCCCACAGTTGGTCAGGGTGGTGCAGACAAGCGTAAAGCCAAGGCACCACACGGTGCTCAGGAACTGACAGCCCAGCTGACAGCAGGCATTGGAAGTGTAATTGAGGACTCCATGATGAGGTGACAGCCATACAGCCTCCAGCAGCAATAGCAGGAGGGAAGCACAAGCAGGGCTGAATGCCAGAAGGCACATGATGAAGCTTCTGTCCCACCTTAGCTTTTGGCTGGGCTAAAGTGTCTTTTGTAGTGGTGGACTTCTGTGACAGACTGGCAGCCTCTGTCCCCAGGAAACTTGTCTAACCTCCCTCACCAAACACCAACCTGTCAGCAAAATGCTTCTAGTGCATGATGGAGTACTGCACACCAAGCATGCTGGTTGAGGTTCCAGGGCAGCATCCTGCAGGGGTACCACTGGGATTAAATCAACCGCAGTAGGTAGCTTGATAAATATAGTCATGACAGAGTGATGCTGGCTGTCCCATTACTGGTCTCCCATTAATACATTACCTAACTGCAGCCAGCAGAAAGAGGCAAGAACATCTTAAGAGCTATTTCTCCCACTCAGTTTGATGGGATGAACTGTCCTCCACCATTACTGCTCTCTCCCTCAGCTGCAGAGGAACAAAAGGCTTAGCACAGAGCAGCTGTCCCAGAAAGCTTGAATTGCTCTATCCCTCAGAAGAAGGCTCTGCCTCTTCCCAAGGAGCTTAACAGAGACGTGGCTGCAAAGCCAGCAAGGATCTGTGCCAACGGGAGAATGTGGGAGAGACACCAAGGCAGGAAAACTTCAGAAATAACCAGCAAAGCCTCTTGAGTCAACAGCCGTGCTCCAGGACACTCGTAGCATTTGCTTTGCAACCGGAATTGACAGGGAATACTAAGCCCTCCTACAGTGTGATCCACATGGGTGGATGTGCACAGAGGACAGGCTTGTCCCTCTATCCCTGCAGTGGCAGAGCCACCCGCTGGTGCCACACAGCACTCCCATGACATAGCCTCCAGCCCCAAGAGCCTGCACATGCACATCAGCTGGGTTTTTGAAGAGATATGAATCATTTGCAAAACATTTCCCTGTGACAATAAATTAAACATCAGCTCATTACTATGGGGTGGCTTACTCCAGATGCAGCTCCCAGTGTCTTATTCAGATTACAATCACATTAAAATGGCCATGGGTTGGCTGATTGAAAAAGGGGGGCTCCCATCAAGAGATCATTATATCTGCCTGAGTCTGCCTGAATCCAAGAACAGCTCCTCCACTGGGAATATCATGTCCTTGTGGCTGTTCAGGTCTTCCCAGGAAGGGAATAAGATCTGCTTAGAGCAAATAGAAGCCATTACAATCAGGATAAATCAGTAATGGTGAGTGGGAGAGGAGGAGAGCAGGAGAGGCTATTGTGATTTTTCTTGCCACAGAGTGGGTGTCTGAACTACTTACACTGCCAGAAAAGAGCTCCCTAGCTTCCCCTCCGAGTCCAGAGCTCAGACTGCGTGCTTAGAGCTCAAGAGCTACTTTGGATCGTTAATGACTAGCAGGATGGCATTACGGGTTGTTAGATGCATGAAATCTGATTGCTGTTCCTACTGGTGGAGTCTCAGGTTTAGCAGCAGCACTGGCAGGTCTGTAGAGTGAGAAAAGGCAAAATATACTTGGAATTTGCTCTGATCAACACCACTAAACCCAAACCTTTTTAACAGAAGCTGTAATGCCTGTTGATGACTAACTGTGGGGGTCATCAGGGTGCTGCAGGGGGTTGCACTGGGGCTCTGTGGTGTTGCATGTTTTCCATTTTGTAAAACACAAGATGCAAGTAATTCACTAAACACCAACTGCACTCCTGGTAAAAACACCAGGAAAAGTGGCCAGCAGAAATGCCTTCACATTCCAGACTCCTTCCTTTCCTCCTAAAACCATCTAGTAAAGCAGGGCTAGTTTGAGCCTACAATGCATGCTGGACGGCCACAGCCCAGGACATGTCCAGCCATAGAATGATTTTAAAGCGTATTAAAAATCAGATATCTGCCTGCTTGCAGTGAGCATTGATTTCAGGTGGCTTGGAGGGAAATGAATGGTACCACCAAGAGCCTCTCTCTGACATGAGTGCTAACTGGAGCCCTCCAGCACGAACATGGTGTGACCAGCAAACCTGGCAGCTCAGACCCTGCTTGCTTGCTCCTCCACTCCTTCCAGAATGCTGCTGCCTGCTGACATCGCCACCCAACTTCATTCAGAGTTTATTATCTGACATGAGGCATCAGCTGAGTAAATGGGAAATTAATGCAAAGCCACAAGGAGCTTGGCCTAGGGCTGCTGAACTCCTGCAAGGCCCCTGGAAGAGACACTTCCAGCTCTCCACCATGCCCATCCCTCTCTCAGAAGAGATCTCATACACACCATTAACAGTCATTTCTCCCTGGGCCTCCTGAAGGCTAATGCTCAGTTTCTGCACTGCTGTGACCTGACCAAGCACCGTCCAACCAGTGTGCTCAGAAGGGCAGGAAAAGCTGGCAAACACCCCGAAAGTGGGAACAGCCACCTCGGAGTTGGCCAGTCTTACTCAAGCACACTCAAGCATCCTCCTTGTGGCCCCACAAACTTCACCTTGACCTTCACTGGGAGAGATGCTCCTTGTAGCAGAAGAGTCTCCCAAAACCTGCTTTTTCTCCTGGAAAAGAGTGGTTGCTCCTGCAGGACCCAAAGGGAAGGGACTTGTGTTTCAAGAGCCTTCCACAGGCCAGTAGGATCTTGTGCAGCAGCAATACTGAGAGCAGCATGGCTCCACCAACACATACCTTACAGCCTCTTTGCAAACATGCTTTTGTTTGAGCTTCCCAATGTCCTCCAACAACCTTTGTGACAGCGCTCAGAGGGATGTCGCCTCCCAGGCATCCATTCTAACAGCAGACAACCAGGACACCTGAGGGGTGGGAAGTAACCAGGTGGGAAAGAAAATGGATTAAGCCATGACAGACATTAAAGTACAAACAGCCAACTAAAACAAGCAGTCTAACCTGGTGCTGAGTATGTTCCCTCTTAGTTATCAGGGACTGAAGTGTGTTTAGTCATTGAGGTTTTGATACACCAGTCCATTTTTTGACTTAACAAGCCTGCAAAAACATGGCATTTCTTACTTCAACAGATGATGTTACTACATGGGTTTATTTAGCCAGTGTGATATGCTCCCTGAATCTCCACAGTACTTCAGTTTTATTCCTGTCTTGGTGAAGGATAAATTGAGTAGATAATTAATTCAGACACTTCTTTTCCATCCCCTCCAAGACACTCAATTCACTAAACGTTGTTCAAGATTCAGAATTCTTTTATCTTCTTTAGTTAGCTGGTAATCTATTTTCAACAATTTGAGACCTGCAATATAAGCAGTTCTGAATGGACAGGAGCCACATTACATTTGCCTCATGGGGTAGAAATATTCTTGCTTTTTCCCTTTTTTTGCTTAGAAGATTCCCAAAAAAACATTATATAAACAAGGCAATAAATTCAAAGGAAGCACATTGACTCTCCAGTGCAAGACACTGAGGGGAAGCAGTTACCCACCTCTATTGTAGATACTGAGCTTTGCATTTTATATAAAGAGGGCAGTGCCTGAGGGTCCCAGCCTATAATATGGTATTTCACATTGCTCAGTCCCTGAGGTCACTGCTGTACCCAGCCAGAGCTCAGTGACGGCAGTCAGCTCCCGCTGTGTCACTGCCAATTGAATGCTTGTATTCAGGGAAATGAGAGACACAAACCACATTTACTATATGCATAGAGTATTTCCTTAACCCATTCCGCAATGAATTAGCAAATACAGTTAGAGAACTTGTCATCTGTTTTCTTTTTTCTTCACCAGTTACTACACAACTCATGTTATCATCTATATACGCCTGCGGGCCACAGTCTGTTATTACATGCGCTATTCAGAGACAACAAATGTCAACATCATAAGCTACATAGAAACAGGCAGTTAACCTTATTCTCACAAGCTTTTCCATTCCTCTGTATGACAACAAAAGTGCCTTAAATCTCTTTCTGAAAAAGTGCTTTCTGTGCAGTAAACAAAACAGAAACAGCATAGCACATTTTACTACCTCAATACAGCTGTGTTACAAAGACGCATGTAGTTTGGCAGTGTAATCTTTTACTCTGATACAGTATTAAATGGCAGAGAAAGCTTCTTAAGTTAATCAGGGCTTAATTTAAATAAACAAGCCACCCAAAGATTAACCCCAAATCCTCAATGGAATCTGAATGCAAAAATAACCTGCTCACAAAGTCCTGGGCCAAGTTCACAAAGCAACTGTGTTGAGATGAAACTGGCACACTGACCCCCTTACTGGCACCCCATAGAAAAAGATGTCAATTTTCTAGAACACCAACAAAATCATTTCTAGCTCCATTAACACAAACAGCAGTGTTGGCATTGTCACAACCACACATGCTAATACTGCGGGTGAGGAGAAAAGCAGGCGGCGGGAGGATGAATCCATTTCTGTGATGGAGAAGAGTCAGCTGAACCCTCCAGGAAGAGACCTGGACCTACCGGAGCCAAAGGCAACTGATTTCACAGCAACAGCAGAAATCCCCCCAGCAGAACCCTACAGGATAAGGAAGCACTGAGGGTGAGAGCAGCAGTCCTGTGGGTAACTTCACTGCAACAAGGCGCAGCTCCAAAGAGTGGGGCTCCTTGTAGCCCGTCACTTTTATGTGTGCATAAATATTCGCATGCTCAGCACCTGAACAGGTGATAATAATTTAAAAAACCTCTTATCCTAGGCACAATATTGTTATTTTTTCCCCACCAGGGTAATAAATGACCAAACCATGGTGAACAAAACATGCCAGGCTGGAGCCCATGCAAGTATCTTTGGGCTGACATGCTATATATATATCAGGTCCTTCACTAGACAGTCATTATTCTGTTGCTGTACAGACTCTTAGTGCTTTCAGTACTATGAGTGGTACACACTTCCAAGTATTACCTTTTTCCCATTGCAAATCCATCTTCTTTCTTTATTTTTTCCATGAAAGCTGCTGATTATCTCCCAAACGTCTTCACGAAAACGTCTGCTATTTTAAACGTACATTTTTCCATTCATTTCTTTACAACCATCTCTGCTAAGCTGTAAATTTACACTGGACTTGAGTTAAATAAAACCAGTACATTAAAGAAGAACATGAGAATATCCAGAGAGCTAAAAACTAGGGTAGGATAGCAACAGAAAATACTTCTTCATGACATCTCACTTGCCCTTGGGCGAAAATAGTTCATTTGGACAACACAAAACTTAACAGTTCTTTCACTTGCTTTCTTGTTATTCAGACCATGATGAAAACAGGTACAAGGAGACCAGTTGATGACGAAAGAAAAACATTCTATTTAATCACAATATGTACATCCAAAATAGAAATTACAAAGCTGCATTTCAGAATGCATTCACAACACCACTCTGCCACGGTCAATGTGCCAGATGCAAAGCTCTTGTGAGCTACTGGCAAAAAGGAAATTCCAGCCATGGACAACATGTCAACAGGCATCAGGCAAAAGGAAGGCCAGAAGGGCAGTGGGGTGTGCAGGGGCAGGAGAGCAGCTCAGGCAACTGGAGCTCTGCAGCCACCCTTCACATTCATTCACTCCCTACTCACCTCTCCCACTGGCTCCCAACATCTCCCATGTTCCAGGGCGGTTTTGACCTTTATTTGCTGACCTGTTGTGCTAAGTTAACATTAGACTGTTTCCTACATGATTTCATATTGTTTTGCACACAAGGCATTTCAAAGGTGAGATTAGGCCCATTAGCAGTGTAACTGTATTTTACATTGGGCAAGCATTTTAGTTTATATTGCACTGAAACTGTCCTTTTATAGAGAAACTTGCCTGAGGTCAGTGAGGAAGGAAAACAGCCCCTGGTTGCAAAATCCCACCAACTATAGGATCACCACTTCTCTCTTTCATATTAATGTAGAAAGAAATTAATATATTGAATGCCTCATCAGGTTGCTTCATTTTCTGCTTCAAATAGTCCTCTCTTTCTTTATGTCCACCTTGGATCTCAATTTTTCCTCACATTAGAGACATGCTATCACGAGCAACAAACGCAAAACTCCTCTTCTCAGACTGTGCTGCTGGTGACTTGGAGCAATTCTACATCAAGTACAAAGTGTACCACTTGCAGGGGAATATGAATAATACCATGCTGCTGCTTTAGGACAACTACATCGCTGCACAGAAAAAAAATGGCAAAAGAAACAGTAAAAAAAGAAAAAAATCTGTATCTCCTTTTCCTTCTGCCATTGTTCCCAGAGCTTAATGGAATTCAAATATACTGAATATAAGTGATTAAATAAAAAGGCAAATGAAGTTTCTTCTTGGTCAAAATCAAGTATAGCATCAGTATGGTATCTTCCATGTCCTCTGTTAGGGAATTAATACTTAACATTTAACATTTCCAAAGTGCTGTCCATCAATTGCCTTAGAACCTGACACTTGCCATGCCTGTGGATGGCCCCATCACCTTGATGCAGGAAGTTTCCTAACGCTAATGAACGCATTCAGCCTTTCCATGGGACAAATGCAGGTTATTTTAGTTTCTTCCTCCCTGCCAGGGAGCGCAGTGGCAGCAATCCCTCAATCCATTCATTGGCAGCCAACATCATCTCCTGCCAAAAGGCCACCTCCTCTTGTGTAGAGTCCATCCAGTCCACAGAGATGCCATAGCTCAAACCTGAAACGAACAAGAGAACTATAACGTTGGGAATGCAAAAATACTCAGTGGGATGGAACTGTTGCAGGTCGTGTCTGAATATAAATGGTGCTGACTTCTCCTCAGCAAGCTGCACCTTGACCACCTCCTGTTCTTCCTGCCAAGAACCTCCATTTTACATTAGAGTTCAGAATGAAGGCAATGCAAAAATCACAAAATGCAAGAACCCTGAACATCACCTGCCAAGGAAAATAATGGGATCAAACCTTTCTGCCTCTTTCATAACGGTAAAGAAGGTCTAAAAGACATGAGTTTTCCTTAATCCTTTTGGAAACCCTTAAGGATTTCCCTTAATCCTGTAAGGGAAAGGATTTTCTTGTGGACAAGGTGGAGTATTTGTCAACATTCTCTTGCTCTACGTTTTATTTACATAGGAATCAAGCATATGATAGTGGAGAAGTGTGTACATCAATTCCAAGTTGACTGTTCAACCAGATTTTCATGCACCAACTACTTGTCAATGAGATAAAGGTCTACTCTTGCAGCTGGTATTTTTATACCTTGCTTATGTGCTTATTTTTGTTGTCACTTCCCACTGGATAGTTTTCAACCCTCCTGGTGAGAGAGACTGAAAACAGAACACACAAGCAGATCCAATATGCATAAGTGCACCTGCAAGGCAGACCTTCCAGCTGTTATAAGCCTTTTCCCAATACCCCCAAGGAACACTTATCCTTTATTACAACATTCTAAAATCTTCTCTTTGCCTCTCATCTCTCAGAGAACCCTCTTGCTTAACAGTCAGTGGTTTAGAAAACCTTAGATATCCCACTTATAAAAATACAAATATGAACCTCATGCCATCAGCTCCCAGAGACACTGATACCTCCCAGCGGAGCAAATGGCACCTCTGCTGAGGTCTTTCAGTACTACATCATCTAATTAAAAACAAAACATAAACCCAGCAGTAGCACCTTAGTCTACACCCAGACAACTCCATCACTGCAACCCCTGATTTCATTCCCGCTGATGTACTCTCAGTACTGATTACCTATTGG
>JAOEHX010072373.1:0-18826 GCA_025448015.1 Bolborhynchus lineola | reverse complement strand
TGGATATGAGGAATAAATTCTTTACTGTAAGGGTGGTGAGGCACTGGAATGGGTTGCCCAGGGAAGTTGTGAATGCTGCATCACTGGCGGTGTTCAAGGCTGGGCTAGACAGACCCTTGGGTGACATAATTTAGTGTGAGATGTCCCTGCCCATGTCAGGGGGATTGGAACTAGATGATCTTAAGGTCATTTCCAATCCTAACTATTCTATGATTCTATGTAGGCAGTATCAACACCAATGAAACAGAAGGAGAAAATGAAAGAAGAAATATATCTTGGAAATATCTTTCAGTAGCAAGTGACTTAATTATAATCAATCTTATAAAGAGACTCTAAAGAATTGATTGGAACTCTTCTCCCCTCTTCAGTGGACACAGATTTAGCTTCCATGAAAGTATCATTGAATAAATGAGTTAAATTATCACTCACTGAAATTAGCTTTCTGAAGACTTTTATGAACATATTTTATCATAATCACAGAATCATTATCTATCCTCATTATCTTTGACCTGTCATTTCTTTCACCTGTGCTAGTTCGGCTCTTCTTTTGTCAGAATCTGAGTCATCCTGTCTGTTTTCTAAAAGTCTGTGTGCTCATTGTCAGCACCTTGGCATAGCACAGGTGCATAATCTTGGTTTAGACTAGTGAGAAGACAAGGTCAGAAGAGCTCTCAGATGCAGCCTTCCCCCACACCCTTCCAGTTAGTTTCTCTTTCAAGTACGTTTAAGCTCAGGCTCTTACTTTCAGACTAGACTTATCTAAACATGCTTTGGCTTGTTTGTGTGTCTCTTACAGAGTTTAAAAGTGTTCTCCATAAATTCTCCCTATTTTCCTTGGAGATACTGGAAAGTAGACTCTTTATTGGGTTTTTGTGGCTAGGTTTTGGTAGCAAAGCAGTGGACTGCAGGGATGGCTTCTGTGAGAAGCTGCCAGAAGCTTCAGTTTAGCTATCCACAAGGTGTTTGGTGCCATAAAAGATGTCTTAGGTTTCCCACAACCTGCCATTTGTCAATAGGACATAGGTTTTCCCTTGATTGTGTATTGTATCTACCATCATCACATTTACCTTAGATGAATTAAGGCACTTCAAATGAATGCAAATGCTTCTGTTTAGCCAAATCTATTAGGAGCTTCAATCACAAATTAAGGTGCAGTTTACTGCATTCAGATACCTAAACTGAAGTGTGTGCAATGTGGTCATGAACACTACCCTTAACGTACGACAGAATTGACCTTATGTTCATGCCTACCTATAGTTTTGGGTACTGGATTTATTGTTGTGTAAACTTCTCCTAATACCCTTTCACTTATCTTCCCTTCTTTTCAAATCATGTGATACCACTGAGACCAGAAAGTTGGTTCAGTAAAAAGACACCCTCTCATACCTGTATCTCTTTCTATGTAACTAGAAGAATGTGTTTACTTAATACAGTTTCTTGATAAACTCAGAGAAGACTAGGGTTCAAGAATTCCTTGGAGGCCAATTATCATATATAAACTAGAAGTGTCCATTATTCTTGGCAAAGGAAGCTAGTATGGGGTCTATAACAGTAAGAAAACCACAGTAGGAAATAAGAAGAAAGAAGCATATTCTGAAATATGGGAAAAAACCCTGAACAGTATGTAAATAGGAATAGCATGCCATTGTAACAAAAAGGCAAAACACCTGTTTCTGGCTTTATTTTGAAAAGCTAGTATACAGAAAAAGAGGGAAAAGAAATAGACAAGCAGCTTCAAAAGCTGGGTAAGCTTCAAAATGATAATCCAAAATGCCAAGATATACTTCTGTTGAATTAAGCAGAGATGATAAAAAACATTTATGACTTGCTGTCCAGCAAAACATCTAGCAGAAATGAAAGGCCTTTCAAGAAAGCACGGCAATTTGCAATGATAGCTCCTCTCCTGAAAAAAAGTGTACTACTTGAAATGTTTATAGAATAAGTAATCTAAAATTGGATATATGAAATTTCCATGTTTAAAAATATGAGATGTTACTATAATACGAACTTTCATCTTGAGACTGTGATTTCAAAATACACTTGCTGAAGAGAGGCTATTAGTACATCTTTAACCTTTATAGACTTTGTGTAGCTAGGAAAAATGGCAAAAACAATCTCCTGATGTGTCATAGGTATCTCAACATGTAAACACTTTCATGAGATATAATGCTCATACATGAATTTCTTGATAATAAGATTGCAAATTTGTCCAGAAAACCCCAAATCAAACTAAGCAAAAACATCACTGTGTTAAATTTATTGATAATATGATTCAGGAGGAACTGTATAAGAAAACAATATATTTCAAGGTTTAAGTGAAAAAGTATCACAAAAAGCAATAGTTGCACTTCCTAATTAGCCCAGAAAAAAAATGTAAGTTATGAAGAATTACAGCCCAAAGGTATCAGAAAACAAAAAGCTGGTAAAAGCAAACATACTTTGATTCTGAGTGTAAAATATCAGGTATTTAAAATGTGGGGGTTTTATTGTTTGTTTTCCATTATTTTGGTTTGTGATATCAATTTGATTACAAAATTCTTACGGTACCTTATCTAAACACAAAACTATTACCTGTGAAGTCTAGAGATTTAACATAAATTTTGAAAAATCTGTCTATATTGTGTCTCTTTTTTTAAAAAAATGCCTCTGAATACATTAGGTTTCCTCATATTGAGGCATGTTTTCTTTTGCGTTCTCTGCCAACTTCTTTGAGAGGCCACTTTCTGTAGTGAGTTCTGTCTTGCATAATAAATCAATCAAAAAATAAAGTCATCCTTTCACATGATAAGAATGTACATAATATTTACCAACTAAAAATTAGTTGGCTAGTTTAAACTAGTGCTCTTACCTTCTTTATGTATTGTGGAGAGAAAAAGACATATTCAGAGTATGATTCATTTAATTGTAAAATTGGTTTCTGCCTAAAATATATTGCCTTTTAAAGATGTCATCACTGATCAAAAATCTTACTTCTGAAATTAGTTTAGACTAGACAGGAACATTTAGATAGTTAAATTAAGATGAGAATAATCCCCCACTGCACTAAAATGGTTTGAATTCATTCTAGCTAAGATACTATAAGAAGCAGGATAAAGTTGAATCGTGTTATCTAACCAAGCAATTAATTTTAATTAATAAATTTTAACAGATTAATCATACTAATCCTTATTTTACCGCACTGAGGAAATGATTTAGTTACCAACACACTGAAGGTGCTTGGCACTCCGTCTTCATCCTGTGGTACAGGAGTACAGATGTCTCTTGGAAGTCCTGGGTGTCTCATAGATTGTGTCAGGGACAATATATACTGTTTCGTGGTGAAACACACAAAGATAGAAAAGTACTGTTTGTCCACTTTGGACTCCTCTTCAGAAAGTCCTGCTTTGGCTGCCCCCCGGAAAGTCCAGCTTTGGCTCCTCCCCAGAAAGTTCCACTTAAAAACTCCCTGGAAAATTCCTGACCGTTGGAGACCTTTCTAGTTATTGCTGGCTACTTCTGATGTAGGCTGGCTTCCTGCATCAGAATGAGTGTGCATTTTCGATTGTATAAGAGCCTAAACCTCCTGCGATGCAAGGAGGCAGAACCTTGTACTACTCAGGTCAATGCCGCCTCCATGGGGAAGCCCGTTAAAGTTGAGCCTGCCACCTCACACTGCAATGATGATCCTTGGAGCTGGTTTCCTCATCGTCATTACATGGTCTTTGGGGTTGGTCAGATAACAAACATCAGAAGTATCCTTTACTGTATCTGTTAGTATCTCTATATTTTCCTATATTAATAAACTAGTTGTGGGTTCTCTATTTGTGTCTTTTCACCCGGAATCCTGGAACTGTGGAGCATAGATCCACCAAGAAAAGTTAAATTTGCTTAGGGTGGATCCTGGGTGTCTAAAAGTTAAGGTTAGATACTTGAATAAGGTGTACTGGATCACTCTCTGCATTATGCATCCTATTTCTACAGTACATAAAGGTGTATCTTCCTGCAACTCCAAAAAATGGTTCCAAAACTAAGGAGATCCAAAAGTTTTGGATGGCAGTACTCTTTTCTCACTAGTTTTCTGATAGTGTATCTCACTTAGAATTCTTGCCTCCCTTCCCTCCTAATAGCGCTTTGTGGCTAATATACATATACTGAGATAGATTTATGGGTTGTAAATCAAAAAGGGACTAGGAGGTGTTAAGTTTAGTTTTGTCAGACATACAAACTGTAGAATTATACTAGCTTATTTCTGTATCAAACTTCTGTCTTAGATTGACCTAAGTTTTGCTTAGAAACTTTAGATTTGTTGTCAAGCTGTTTTCTTGACCTGAATTTAATCTGTAGTGTTAGTATTTAGCAAGTATAGAGTAAAAATAACTCATTTAATTATTTGTACCTTTTTTTTTTTTATATATATATACTTCTGAAGCGTGGATAAGTTATTGCCACTATGTTTGGTCTTAATGAGATTGTGATCTTCTGTTTAGTAACTCCACTATGTCTGTAATTGCAGCAATAGAATTTACACACGTCACTCTGGTTTTGCCTAAGATGTGTATCACGATTTTTTTCACATTTGTAAGTATTTATGTTTTTTCATGTAACAGTGCATAGTCACTAATACAGAATTTTTTCTTTTACTAGATGCAACATTTTGCTAGAAGGAGATTTGTAATCTAAATACTACTTGAAAAAAGTAGCAAAAAAAAGTAGTTAGTTTCAATCTTCAATGCACTCTTGGTTATTCTCTTTCATTATTCCCTGAAGTTTTGGAAGAAAATATTCTGGTATCTAATTGATTCTGGCAGCATTGGCTTTAAGAAAAATCTTAATTAACATGCTTATCATAAGTGCTAAAATATTTCATGGGAGATGGAACTAACCAATATAGTGATGATACCTCCTCAGAGATATATAGAACAGTTTCTTCCATAAACAAGGAGACAGGCATGGATTCCAAGTCATTTGGAGTGATAACCTTGTTTAACACAGTTAATATCTTTAATCATCTTTAATATCTTTAAGATGGGAAGGTTCACTTTTATTATTTGTTGTTTCCTCAATTTATTTTGTATTTGTGAGCAAAACTTTGAGTGCTAATGATGTGTATGGTTACTACAACACAGCAAAAAATTTACCTTTACTTCATGCTTTCATGCTAACCCACTGTCCACTTCCTCATCTTGATCAGGTGTCCTGTAACACACTCCTGCCACAAAGTGATCTCCTCTCTGATGCTTTTTCAAACTTTCAGCCAGCCTGTTGTCCATCACAAATGGGAGCTTCCTACAGGCAAGCTGCTCCTTCACACTGATGACAAAACCAACCTCACCACCTTCCCTGCGAGTATTTTCTGAAGTGCCTATATTTGCCCATTGCACCACCGCAGCTCCATCATGTCTTAGTTTATTCAACAACATTGCAGCACTGCAGTTGTGCAACAATATCTGGCATTCTGGTTCCTCCTGTTTGTTTGCTTATGAACATTTCTGTATGTAACCTTTAAGAAGGGGTTGTTCCATCTTGTTTCTTAGGTCACTTTTCCTGTTGCCAAAGAACCTGGTGGATCTTTGGTTTTCCAGCTGTGTCCACCATTTCCACATTTGACTGTAGCTCTCTCCTTTTTTCTTCTTAGTTTAGGAATCTCTTCACCAAGTTAGCAAGCTTGCTGGCTTTTGTCTTTGCCCTCTTTAGTCTCTGAGCTATTGGATGTCTTCTTTTGCCTCATCACTCACTTATCTGAACTACTGAAACTAGGGAGAATAAATGGCTTATCTTTTTCCCTTTTGCAGATCTTCAGTCCTTTTGTAATTTTATTCCTATATCAGTCTCCTCAGAGAAATGAACTCTTCTCAGGTAACTTTATTGTAAAGGTATCTTTGCAGTGCAGAAGCTGGTTATTATCAATAGGAACTTGTTTATTTTCTGGTATATTTTATTTGAATAGAGGTAGTACTCATTTATTAATCATCTATTGTGAGGTCTGTGTTACCTTTTTTTTAGGATTTCAACTAAATATTGAGATAGAAAACAGAGAAAAGAGGGACAAATGGTGATGACAGCATGGCATGTCAGTTAGAAAATGGAAAACTTGACTTGAAGAAACACAGTCTATAACCTCAGTTATGATTTATAAATTGTGTAAACAGATTCTTCAACTTGTGATGTTTTATTTCTTTCTTTGTCATACATCTATTTAAGTAGTAAGAAAGAAATGTTCTGCTCCTTTCTATTCTATTATGGAAGAGAAAAGTAATTAGGAGAAGGCTTAGCTGTATCATGATATGGTGTATAAGCAACTCATATACCAATAGAACCATAGGCTTAAATCATAGGTTTAAACTAACAATAGTGTGTGTGGCTCTAAACTAACATAGTAAAATACAGCACTGTTCTAACTTGCTAATACGTAGAAAGCAAGGAATGTTCAGCTGACAGGGAAAGGAACATCATGGGACTGGTAACCACTAGGGAGTCAGTAGTTAAGACCAAGGATGTTAGCCTTTAAGGTAGCAGAATGGTGCCCAATGTGAAGAGAAATTGGAATAGAACAGAAGCAAGGACATAACAACTGCTAACTCAGCACTGGGAGCTTGCAAGCATGCCCAAACACTGAGGTCACTCAGTAAACACCATGAGGAAGACTGTTGGCAACCACCAGAGACTGCCACTCAACAAGAAAGTGCATGAGTAATTAAAATGTAAATATTATAATTAGTGTCCAGAAATCTCATGAATATGCAAATAATTTCCTTGAAAAATATATGAATATGCATGATTATACTAAATATATAGCTGTGGCCAGCAACTGACAGGTGCACTCACCTGTGCAAAACTATTCATGTGTGCACCCAGTGCTACAATAAAGAATGCCTCCTTTCTAAAACTCTGAAGTGAGTCTTAGAGAGTTTCTCCAACCAACTTTTATGGTGACAGGACAACGGTGTTCATTATTACTTGGTGTTGGACCTTCTGAACCATCTACTAGATTATATAGAGAAGAATAAAACAAGATTGGCAATATCTTTCATAGTATCTTTCATCTTTTCAAAGGAAGGCATTTTTAGTCTGAAAGTAAAACATATCTACAAGCTGGTTAATGTAGGTTTAATTAATAAAAGATGCAGTATTAGAGAAATTATACTTTATGTCACCACAGGTACTTGCCTCATGTCTGTTTAGTTTAAGAATTGCTATGGTTGAACCAGTGGCCGATATAACTGTAGCACAAAGTCGTACATGATCATTACACTGAGCAGGACTGCATGTTGACACAAAGTAGATTTAATTTCCTCAGATCTCTTTGATCCTTACATTGTTGATGTACAAACAGACTCTTACACTGTTCTTCAAAGACTCTGAAATAATTCCACTGAAGTAAAGGTTACAACACAAAAAACAGGAAGTAAGTTTGAATTTTAGTGATTTCTAAGGGAACTACATAGAAGCAAACAAATTGAGAGAGGGTATTCTACCAAAACAGGATAGTCCTTCAATTATAATTTTGAAAGAGGTAATTAATGATATCTTAAACAGTTTCTGTATTTTACAATTGGATAATTCTAACATATTGGACATGACAAAGGGGAGAAGGGAAAGGGGAGAGAGGAAAAGAAGAAGGAAGAAGGGAAAAAGGAAGGACAGGCAGACTAAACAAAATCATCAAAAAATGTTCAATGTCACAGTCCGTGTAGTCCTTAGACAGGGAGAGTGGTGCCATAATCCACCATAGCAATGCAAGCCTGAGATACAACTCAACCATGACCCTTGAGACATAGATGTCGGCAACCCCGACTACAGCAAGGGCACTGGAGCCACACAGGGCAAAGTTCTGGGACTATGCCCTCTATTTCATGCCCTGAATAGGGTTAATATGGACCCATTCTTAACAGAAGTTTGAGCCAATATGAGTACAGCTGTCTGTGAGGATAAGTGTGTGAGAGCACAGCTACCCTGATGTAAGCAGACATCATAGCTGTGGAGCATTTGTGGTACAGTGTGGGAACAGATGTTAAAGCTGCTGAAAGACATGAACTAACCCTAGCACATCAGTGCCACAGTTGCCCCTGCAGCAGTGAGAGACAGCCTTTGCACCGGTGTTGCAGAAGTAATATCATTAGAAAGCTCTGTCTGTAACTCGAGCACTAACTTTTCACCTCAAAACCTGTATTAATCTGCAAAAATTGCAATTCCAAAATGAAGTTTCTTAAGTTACAGATATGTGAAATACAAATAATTAATTTGTTATCAGAATTTCCAAGCCTTTCAGAAAATGAGAGAAAATTATGTTCTTCATGAGAAATAAGTGCCCTGTACTAGAACATAACAAATAGTTTTACTTGCTTCAAGGAGATGGATCTATATAAATGTTGGGGAATAAATAGCTGTTTATAGGCAGCATTTATTGCTTTACTTAATTTTTTTATGAATATAAAATAAGATAATTTCTGACACTTTTACCATTAAATATGTGCAAAAATAATCTTCACTATTATTGTTATCAGAATAAAATTCTTTTGGGGAGAGATATTTCCAAAGAATAGCACATCACATTTTTTTTAAAAAATAGCTATATTTATCCACAGAAAGACTAATATGCAAGAACATATTAACAAAAGATTGCATCCTTTAAAAATAGAAATAATCCTTGAATTAAAATTAAAAAGTTTCTTTTTTTTATGTTTAAAACAGAACAAACTGGAAGAAGTGGTTTTACTAACACTCTGACTGCAGAGAAGGTTTGCAATATCCCAACTATCTCTTGAGGTCTTAGAAAGCTAAAGGTCAGCTCTTCATCTACCAAAAAGGTAAACACAAAAAAATAACACAAGTCTTTCTTTTTAATCCAGTTTCTCAGTTTTCAAATGTATGAAGGTAACTGTCAGAAGACTGTAACAATAAAAGTATTTTTTAACAAAACTCCTACTGGTTTTTCTGAAAAGACATAACTATTTTATCATAGTTAATGAAGAAAAATATAGCAATTTGTGCCAAACACAATGATGTTAATATAGTTGGATCCAATTATTACTGACTCACCTTGAACTCTTCCTATTTCTGCAGTTGTCAAGAAGAACTGAGTATGAATACAAAAAATGGATGTAGGTCCTAAATAGTTAGGAAGAAAATGACCAATGATAGCTGTACAAAGAACTTTTTTGTCTGGCATAAGGAATGGGAATGTCCAGTGAGGAAGTAAGGAACTTATTTCTTTATTCTTGTTTCTTTTTTTTTTTGTTTCTTCCTTTTTTTTCTTGTTTCTTGTTACTTTTTTTTTTTGTAATTGTACATTGAAGTGTCAGAAGTAGCAAAATAAAAAGCTAAAGTTTAATTTGCCTTAATTGCAGTAAGTTAAATTTTCCTCCCTTCCTTCTTTCTCTCATTTCACTGCAGTTTTTTCTTATTTCTTTATAGATTCAGGCTGTTTTTCTTCTGTTTGCTTGCTTAGGAAGGTTGCGTACATATGTGTGTATGTGCATAGCATACCTCTAGGCTTCCTTTGTTAATCCTAAGAGTTCTAATTATACAAAATTCTTATCTGACAAACACATGCTGAGAACATTTGTGTTTTGGATTAGCAGTGTTTTAATACTGATAAACAGAAACTGTTCCAACAGTCATTGACTTCCATATTTAATTACATTTTACTGTATTGTTTGCCAGTTATGCTAGAAAGATCCTTTCTGAGGCATGAAAACAGTTTTTGAAACACTGTAATACTGACAGAATTTTTAAGGGTGTGTGGACGAGAATGTTCTGAAAGTTGGGCTTTCTCTGTCACCATATCATTATTAGCAATTAGGGGACAGGGAAGTGTCTAGGCCTAGATTCACTGACTTAAGATTCTGAATGACACTGTGAATGTGGATTTTCATGAGTGCACACATTGTTGCTGTCTCACCAGATTTTTCATTACAGGGAAAAATTAAAGAACTGACAAAGACAAAACTCTTAGTATCACCAAAGGTATTAATTTATTTTCATCTCTCTCTTATTTACAGTTTATTCTATATATTACATCAGGCTTACAGTCTGTTTCTCACATTGCAAGTGTTCAATACTAACAGACCTTTATAAAAACAGTATAAGAAGTTCTGTCTCCGCAGCATACATAATGGAGGGAAAGAGGGGCTATGAGAGCTATGAAAGCAGTTTCTGCAGGGAATACGAGGAGGACAGGGAGTGAAAGAATAATATATACTTACTGCATTATAAGTACGTATTTAAGTAGATTGTGTAACATGAATATATGTTCAAAACAGGAGTTTGCTTTTCTGACCTTAATTACTGGTAGTTCAGAGACCTTTGTCAAAATGGCTGCTACAGAAGGTTAAGATCCTGAAAAAGAGAAGTTAGAAAGAAAACGGATGCTAGCCAATATAAGGAAAAGTAGATTGGGAAGAATGAACTGTGGTATGAAAAAAATCATTCAATTGGAAGCCTGAAACATAAAGGTCATTGTCACTGGTTATATAACTCTATTAACTTTTATTTTTTAATATATTAGGGTAGAAACCCCATATCTACAGTTTGGTTAATATTTTCAATGCACTGGCTAGCTGCTGTTAGGTAAAGTATTTTTTTTCTTCCTGGTTTTCTGCTATAAATGCCAGTAAACTGAGCAAAGGTGTTTTGTACTTTCAATAAGCTTCATCACCACATCCTTTCTTCAAGGAGAAAGCACTGCTTTTCTCGGGCAGTTTTTGTTTTGTTGTGTTTTCCTGTTTTTATTCACCTTTATTATCTTTGTGTCCTTTTAATCTCAGCTTTTGCATGTGCTTAAGCATAAGAATGAAAGTGGAATATAATAATTCTCTCTCAGTGGTGGAAATGTTAAGTTAAACCTAATGGAATCCATTTATATGGGGACCTAGTTCAAAGTATTTGCAATGTATTTCATGTTATTTTTATTCACTTAGGCACTTTAATTACTTCATTACTGCAGCTGCACAATGGTAAAACTCATTAAGCTGTACATAATTAATTTGAGATATTTTTACTTCAGAAGATACTGCAAATTCAGAGACCATATCAATTCTTTTAAAATATTCAAACATTTTTAGCCAATCTGTCTTTTACTTACAATACCTTAAAAACACATTATGTTTTCCTATTTGGATTTGCTGGCAATTTTTTTTTTTTCTTTTTTCTCAATCAAAAACTGGAAAAATTTTGTTAGGATCTCTGACCTACAGATGTTTATAATTTATATCTGATATCAGTTAAGTAGGTTAAATCTAAAATACTCAGAGTATAATAAATGAAAGTTTTCCAGCTGATGATAAATGAGTGATTTTGGAATTTTATCTAGGTCACTTGAAGGATAATATGGCTCTGTTTTTGTTGTTGCATTATTATTATTTACAATATTATGATCCTAATAAAGTCTACCACATGCTGTAAGTGAACAAAATATTTTATTACACATAAACCAAATAATGGTAAGTTAAACTATAATCAATACAGCACAAAATGCTTCATTTTAGGCAGTTTCGTGTAATTTTGAAGGGAAGATGCACATTACTAAAGCAATAGGCAAAGGGTAACATAAAAATATCAAAACTGTTTTGTATAAATCAGATAAAAACAAGTGGAATAAACCAGTACAAGTCCTTCAGAATGTGTGAGAGGTGTTTAAATAAAGTTAGTAATTCTACTTAGAGGATGATTTAGTGTGAGGTGTCCCTGTCCACGGCAGGGGGTTGGAACTTGATGATCTTAAGGTCCTTTCCAACCCTAGCTATTCTATGACTCTATGACTATTCTATTTTTTTCTACCTTTTCAAGTGAATGAAAATTGATCTCAAAATTAGAAGGGAGAATCCCAGTTCAAATTCCTTGTAAACAAAATATAGAGGAATGTTTGACTGTCGCACCACCACCAGAAAATCTATCATCTGTATTTTTCCTATGCTCCTAATTCAATTAATACAATACTACCAGTGGTGAGGTTATTATTAATTTTTATTTTTACATTTTGAGTTGTAAGTAATTTTCTTCACCGAGAAGTTTCTCAGAATATAGTGTAATATCATATTTAAAGATCATACTAAGATACATTAGCCTAAATCATTAATTACAAAAAGAGCATTGCTGAAGACATGGAGGTAGAAGGTTAGAATGTTATTGTCAAGACAAGGCAAAGTTTCAAGTAGGGGTAATGCTCTATATTAAACCAGAAAGCATACCTGGAAAAAATAGGCACTTCTTTTTTTGTATCAGAAAACTGTGACTTTCTACTTTGAGAAAAGGTGGAAAGTAGACATCTTGAGGATAATTTCCTGTTGGTTTTTTTTTTGCTATACAAGATGGTATATTTAGCTAGAAACCTTTTATTTCAATGTTTCATAAAGGGCATATCTGAGAGACAAAAATGAACATATTTTGGCAGCTGTGCTCAGGTATAATTGAGTAAAAATGTCAGTAAAAATGCAGCAATGTAAGTTTCAGCACATCTCTGCATGCTTGGTAGGGAGAATGTAAGTTAGGCTTTATTCAGGTTGCTAGTATTGCTTTTGTCACTATACACCTCCTGCTATCCTGAGCAAGCTAGCATAAGTGTATCATTTTCTTACTTTCATTTTGCTGCGGATAAATAAAAAGCCAAGACTGCCTGCTAGGTAGCCATCCAGCTCTGCATTTAACAGTGAGAGGTCAGGATGACCTTAGCTTTAGGCATAGTGACATCGAGTACCCTAGAACACAAGAATAGATATCCTACACATTTTCAGATGCTTCAAAGGCCACCTCTAAAGTCACAGCAATAAGCCAGACACAGGTGGCAGATGTACTATAAATGGACCTAAACTGAGTAGTTGTGTTTCAGAGACTGAATTACCTACAAAGTTAGGTTCAGCTTCACATTGAGATAGATAAATTTAAGTGTATATAACGTATGAGTCTAATGGAGAGCCAGACATCTAGAGGGTTGAAATTCAAGCATACGTGGTTGGCAATGAAGTTCTCTGGACCTACTTCATCATATTAATGAAGTTTCCATAAGGTGGCTTGTGATTCTTAGGTTGTTTGATGTTTTCCTATGAACAGCAAACTGGAAGGCATTTTTCTCTATATTTCTGCACTGGTTTTGGCTGACATAGAGATAATTTTCTTTATAGTAGCTAGAAAGAGGCTATGTTTTGTATTTCTGATGAAAACAATGTTGGTAACACAGGGATGTTTTTGTTCCTCCTGAGCTTTGCTTCAGCAGAGTCAAGGCATTTTCTGTTTCTCATCCCACTCTACCGGTGAGTAGGCAGGGAGGAGTTGGGAGGGAACACAGCTTAGACAGCTGACCCTAACTGACCCAAGGGATAATTTGTGCCAAACAACATCATGCTGAGAATGTAAAGCTGGGGGAAGAAGAAGAAAGGGGGGACATTCAGAATTACAGTGCTTGTCTTCCCAAGTAATGGTTATGCACGATGGAGCCCCGCTTTCCTGGAGAAAGCTGAACTCCTGCCTGCCGATGGGAAGTGCTGAATGAATTTCTTACTTTGCTTTTGCTTTACCTATTAAACTATCTTCATCTCCACCCACAAGTTTTCTCACTTTTACCCCTCAGGGTGGGGCATGAGCAAGCAGCTGCGCAGTGCTTCAGTTACTGAAGAAAGTTAAACCATGACAGCTTCTGAGTAAGAAGGGGCTGGCAAGAGATTATGATTTCACTGCCTAACATATCATGAATAAAACAGAGAATAGATTTTGGAGGGCAGTTTTTCTCCAGGGCTGAGGGGTGGGAGGGCAGTGGTTTGAGGAAGAACAAGAAACTAGCCTTCTGGTTTATCTCAAAGATCCCTCTAGTTCTGTCTCTATCTCTGACAGTAGGCAATGGCAAGACAAGTATATATTATGTCCTGGAATACATTTCCAGTCTTTAGTGGCTTTTTATGCTTTTTATTTAGCTCAGGGATTTTCAGAGGCAGAATTGATTCCTAGGTATTAGATCTCTGAGTTCATTTTTCACCAATTAAAATTATATGATCAATTGAAAAACTCAACAGAAAGTTTCAACAGACATTATCAAAACCCAGGAAAAATTATCTTTGCCTTCTCCTATTCCTATAATAAAACACCCAAATGAGAATTCAGATTTTCACTTTATTTTTCATTAAAGTGTTTTCTAATTGAGGACATATTTTCAAAAATATTAGTGCAGTTTTTTGACAGATGTGCCTACTATGTTCAGTTTTTTCCCTGGTGTTTTCACAGATGGTTTTGTTTCATCCCTTGACATCTTATATTTGATGTTTAACATAAAATGCTGCTTGTACTTCTTTTAAAATTGAGTACTTTGTTTCTCATTCATTCTACGCAAGGTGTTTCGGAGAGGGTGTGAGGTGTTCAGTAATGATTTGAGCAATATTTCTATGTATGAAGCATTCCTTATATCAAACAGCATTCGATAGACCTCAGCCTCTTTCCCTCGCTGCTTCCCCTTCATCTTTTTACATGTATTTTGGAATTTGCTTCTGTAACTCCTTTTTATGCAGCATGTATTATACCATGCTTTACATGTATAATGTACCCACATTGTATAACAAAACAAAGCTTTGCAAAACATGTAGAATATTGAAAAAATATCTTTGTTGGTTAAAACTGATTAGTCATGTAGAGATTCTCTTCTGACGTATGTAATACAAATTAGAATAATTTAGCTTACTTCAGGTCATCAAGCAATGGAATGTGTTTAACCAGAAAGGTAGGCAGAGAAGCGGTGAGAGATCCCTTTGCAGCTATTAATGTCTTTGTATAACATTACAACTGCACTCTCAGACAGAGCCCTCTGCCAGTCACAACTTCCCATCTGCCCTTTGGCCTGCCTAAGGATTTGCCTGGAAATCATCAGGCTCCTGGCTGATCCTAGTCACCATCCCTATTCCATCTCTGCCCTCTTGGTTGTCAGCTGTTGGACTGAGCCTCTTGGAGAGTCACTGCCTTGACAGCCTCCCTCACCCTTAGCTCTTGACCTTCCCTCTCATTGATGTTTTCTTTCAAAACTTGTAATGTCACTTTCCATTTATGCAATTTTATATATATATATGTATGTATGTATCTAGTAACGCTGTTACTTAAATATTTTGAACAGATATAACAATATCTTAAAATAATTATGTTCTACAATGGAGATGGGCTAGATATCCTTAACTATGCTTGGCCTCACCAAAAAAAAGTAAAAGAGAAGCCTTCTCCTTATGAACTTACTATGAACAGAGCCTGCTGCCCTAGGTGTCTGTTTTTCTGTTTCCTTCTTCCCTGCTGCCCTAGGTGTCTGTTTTTCTGTTTCCTTCTTCCCAGTAACCCTGTTCTGAGATACACAGAACAATGCTTGGGTGGTTTTGCTGCATTTAGTTCATCGGACAAGTGTCCTTTTGCTGCATTTAGTTCATGGGACAAGTGTATGAACAAATGATCAATCAGGGATAACAGTTAAACCTGTACTAATATCCTAGTTGCAGTGCAAAGAGAAAAGGCCCAGGGTTGAATTTTGATTCTAAGATCATTAACTCCACAGTTTCCACAGTGCATGATTTTGGCAATGAAGCTTAATTCAATTTCCAGCCCTATGTGTGCGCTGTGCACCTAATAGACAATGTGAAGCAGATATCTTCATAGCTGTGACAGATCACTTCCGTGACAAATGATATCCAGTATGCTCACACTGAGGAAACTGCTGGGTGACCTCAGAAAAAAATGTTCCTTCCTAATAAGGAAAAAGAAATTTTGAGCAGGACAATCTTACGTGGTGCCCCAGAGCATGACTTCAGCTTGGTCTCACACTTCCAAGAATGTCCTAAGTCCAGGTGTAGTGTGTAATTCATAACAACAGGCATAGATGAAACACACATTCATGTCTGCACAAAAGGTCCACCATGCACTAAGGTAGATGCATCCTTTACAAGAAATGTGCTAACCCCTATAATTTTGACATAGTCTTTTCAGTACAGTGAGCATAAAAGCAAAGGAGAGGTAGCAAAACTGAATGATCCTAACAGATACATACAGGTAAATTATGTAAAGATTTTTTTTATTAGAGATATATACCCTGAAAATGGATGTTATATTAATTTGAATCCAACTTTACCCATCAGAGATTTGAACATAATTTTTGCTCAAATAAATGTTTTTGAATTCCCTGTGTGCAATTGTCTTCTATCATTTGAATATTTAATGAAATTTCTTTAGCATATATCTGAGTCCCTTCAAATTTCCAACAGTTTAAAAATGAGATAGACACATTTAACTTTTTACATTATTCCAAGGAGTCATTGATAATACTACAATAAAATCCTCTATTCTGCTTTCTGCAGTTTCTGAAATATGAAAACTTTTCATTTCTCATGAAGTAAAAGCTGCTTGTTTCCTTGCTCATTCTTCTTTCATCTGTTCCATCTCTCATCCAGATGATGAGATAATACTGGAAAAATCTGCTGTGGATTGGATAAATGCGCACTGACGTGTCCACACCCACATATTTAATACCCTTCAGTTAAATAAATTGCTTGGAAAGCAGCTATCCTAAGTCTCTCTCACTGTTTATATATTTTGTGATTCAGACTAGTTTCAGATACTGGTATCATAGCGTCAAGCAACTTCAAACAGATTAAAATCTGGAACAGAATCTCTAATTCTCTTGAGGTTCGGTAAAATGAATTAAGATATTCTTGGTGAAGGATTTCACAGCTGTGTTTTCAACTGATTTTTCTAATTTAATAAGTTTGCTAATGCATAATCACCTTAGAGTGAATGAGTGTACCTGTAATCTTGGTCTTCAATGTATTGCAAGAAATTAAGTACAACTGAAGCAATGCTGAACATGAATACAGGTAATGGTACACTCCTGAAAAGATGTCTTGCGCACAGATTGTGGCATCCCTATTTCAACTATATTTAAATTAGGGTGCATTTTGTTAGTCTAGCCTTAGATTTCAGGAATTTGAAGTTCTACATTTTTACTTATGATGTATCTTAATTTTATTTTAAACTTCTAATAACTGCTTTGAAGAGGGTTCTTCAAGTATTGAGACAGAAATTAATATAATCTTTTTATTAAATTGAAAAGACAAAAGGAAGATGAGATTCTATCCAGAAATTTCTGTAAATAGGCTGCAAAATTGGTAATTTCTTTAATTCTCCCAAAGTTTTTATCTGTTATATTTCATTAATTAAATCTCTCCTATTTAGAAACGGTTTTCTGAAGAAAACTGAGAAACTTAGTTCTTTAGCAGGGATCAGTTGCTAACAACAAGGACTGAGTTTGGTAACTTGGGCCCATTTAAACAATTTTCTTATTGCTTGGTTTGAAAGAATGCTGGAAAGTAATGTAAGATTAAAAACTAAAATGTCAGCTAAAATGTTTTTTCATTTAAGACACTATTCTAAATTTTACCTTGCACAATATTGACAGTCTGTTACTCCAGTCTTTCAAGGCACACACCTTGCAGAAATCATTTCAGTACTCTGAGAGATAAGCTTGCATTCCTAATACACCAGAGTTGCAGCAAGCTGTTTCACGTTATGAAAACTGCACTGAACAAATCATTCTATTTCTATATTTCAATGTGCCTTAACTGCCATTTTCCAATCTCACTTCCTTCACAACAGGAGCCTGGGCAACACTGAATAGGCTCAAGCTGAGGAGAAAAAGAATACCAAGAACTGTATCGGCAATTTTTTTACAAGAGCTTTGCTTCTTTTAACAAAAGAAAGAATGAGGAGCATTGCAGAATGATTTGATAGATCTCACAGACTCAGTATTCTTTTATTTGGAGCAGTTTCAGACTAAATCAGAGCTCAGTGTTGTTGGAAAAATTAAAAATGCAAAGCAACAGAACATCTTATGAAAATCAAAGCTTGCAGTTATGGCAGGAAGCTTATAACTTTCCCTCTTTTTTCCACCCTATGCTTCTAAAACAAATAAACTATTTAGTTTAAATAAAGTCTTTTCTGAAGACAGTATTTTTTTCTTAAGATCATTGTGGTACATCATGCACACCTTATGACATGACTTAGAGGGTTTATTTCTTCAACGTAGTTCGTAATCAGTAACATTGGGGTATTTTTTGCTCCCTATTTTGTCTTCTACTTTCTATGCCTCAGTGTTTTGATCTTATTCTGCCATGCTATCTTTTAGGATGTCATCTTTTATATCACCCTTCCCTTGACTCTTTTAATGTCAGTTCAGACACAACATTACTGCGCTCCAGACTTGAAACTAATACAAGTAAACAAAATGAGACACTTAAGACCATACAATTTTCCAATAGAAGTGTTATCTTCCTTTCTCTAACATTATAATTTTGGATATCATAGTTATGTGCAGATTTTCTTACTCCCATTTGACCCTGGACATTCTTGTGCCAGTGCATACTATGTGTTTTCAGAGTCTAGTGAGATCTCTAAAAGTAAAAAAATCTACAGTAACAGGGAGTGGAGTCATTCTCTTCAGTGGCATCTTAGTGGAAGAGAGCCTTATCTTTCCACACAAGTCAGTTTCTAAAAATCCATGGATATCTATTTCATCAAGCTTTTCTGGGAAATCAGTTCAAATTCAGAAAGGTCCATGCCAAAAATAAAATTCATATTAAATGAAATAATTAACTTCAATTTGAATATATTTCTTAAACAAATGAAGAAAGAGGAAGGGAAAGTTTGTAATTATGGCATTTTTTTTTCCCAAGTAACAGTTATGAGGTGTCCCTCAGGGATCGGTGTTAGGACCAGTCTTCTTCAACACCTTTGTTGGTGACATGGACAGTGGGATTGAGTGCACCCTCAGCAAGTTTGCTGGTGACACCAAGCTGGGTGGTTCAGATGATACGTTGGAGGGAAGGAATGCCATCCAGAG
>JAOEHX010072368.1:0-16510 GCA_025448015.1 Bolborhynchus lineola | reverse complement strand
GGGTATGCGTACAGGGTTGCTCCTCCGCTGTTCACCGGCATGTGTTGTAGTTCCTGGCGGAGCACAAGCTGCTGGGGCAGGTGAAGAACGTGGCGAAGACGGCGAATAAGGAGCAGCTTATCGCGGCCTACACGCAGCTTTTCAACACGCAGGTACGGGGCCGCGGCGGTGGGACTGGGGCCCGGGGCTCGGGCGGTGCGTGACGGTTGCCGCCCCTCTTCATCTCCTCTAGCGGTTCAAGGGCGCGAACGGCGCGGAGAAGGCGGCGGAGAAGGTAAAACCCACTAAGGCGGAGGAAGCCAAGGGGAAAGCAGCGAAGCCTGAAGAGGCCGTGGAAGAGGTCGGTGCGGCACCTCTGCCTCGTGTTGCTTTGGAAATTGCGTGGGGCAGCCAAACCATCCGGGTTTTCAAAAACCTGGTTACAGCAAGAAGTCTGGTGTTTGTGCCATACCGTAGCCTTGTAAACCTTCTGTTGCATGAATTAGTAATGGGCCCTTCTCCTAGATGTGCGTTTCTCCCAGAGCTTCAGTCTTTGCTGAAAACTGTGCTAATGCTGCTATATTTTTTCCCAAATATTACTGTCCCACAGTAGTACCTTAATGTGCCATTGGGTAATACTGCATGTGTTCATTTGGTGCCTGAACTAAGTGGTGGTTCAGTCTTGAGTATGGTTGGTTTGAGCCTAGTTAATGCAGCAGTCATAACTGTTTTTACAAACTTAGGAGCCGCCGAAGTATACAAAATCAATTTTAAAGAAGGGTGATAAGACCAACTTTCCAAAGAAAGGAGACACTGTTCACTGCTGGTATACAGGAAAGCTACAGGATGGAACAGTCTTCGATACCAATATTCAAACAAGTAAGGTCATATATATACTGTTTGGCCTTTGCTATAAATGCATGCAGAGGAAATTAGCCATTAAGTGTCCTTGGGCTGTTATTTGCTTCTGAAAGGCAAAAAGGTGGGTGGTGGGAGTCCTGATGAACTGCTTTTACCATCATCCTGTTGAGCTGAGTGGGGCTGTTCCTGCAGCCACTCCTCATTTTCCATGAGGCAAGTGCAGGGCAGTATTTTGGGACTCGCTGGTGTCAAGTGACACTGCTGCATCTTGCCAGACCTCAGGCTTGGTATTTTCCAGGCCACAGATAATGTGAAATGCACAGATACAATCAGAGGAAAGATGGTTCCTACTTGAGGAACTTCCCTTACCTATGGAACTTGACCACCAGCAGTGTAATTACCTTCTCAAAATAGCCACATCATGGTGTACTCCTGTAATAAACCTTTAAACAGGGAAGCACTGTAACAAGAGTGATATGAGACAGTACAGAGAAGTCTGCTGGTATTTTTGTAACAGTTTATAGATCAGAGGATTAAGGGATATGAAATCCTGCAATACTAGAAGTGCTTTTGCAGCAGTGATACGCAACGAGTGGAACAGCAGGGGTATCACTGGAACACTTGAGACATTGCACATGTTGTATAATGTTGTACGTTCTCTGTAGAGTTATTTTTGCTTCACTAATGTGTTTATGACTTGTGTCATCAATTTCAGTAATTCACAAATGAGTCTTTGAGGTTTGCCAGATCAGTATCTGAAAGATGCTCAACATTAGCTCTTGGTGCAACTTCAACATTTAGTAATGTTTTTAGTGCACAGCACTGCATTTTCCCCTAAATATCCGATAATGGGCTAAATATAGTATTATAATTAGACATTTGTATAAAGCATGATCATAACACTAATTTTAGACAGAAGCAGAGTGTGTGCTGGTGTGATGTTAAAGCAAATGGATGTAAAACTGTCTTTCAGGTTCAAAGAAGAAAAAAGCAGCTAAACCTTTAAGTTTCAAAGTTGGCATAGGAAAAGTAATCAGAGGTGTAAGTAAAACATTAATGACTCCCTCACAGTCCCTTAAGCTTTAATTCTTCAAGATTTATAATCAGATTGCACATTTTGAGCTGCTGTCTTTGATTCTGGTGGAGGTAAAAGGCAAGTTGAAAGCATTGCTGACCACAGGATATATCTATTGTTTATGGGTGCTTTCATCCGTCAGCAGTGTCACTGCTCTCACAAAGTGGTGCATGGGGAACAGTATAACAATGACATGTTCTCAGGACAAGCACAGTCTCTTGCACATGCCTGCAGTGCTTTGCAAAACAGAAAAGATTGCAGGTTCCTGGGTGTCCTCTGTCAGTATGCATTCATAGAGTCATAGAATCATAGAAAGGTTTGAGTTGGAAGGGACCTTAAAGATAACCTAGTTCCAACCCCCTGCCGTGGGCAGGGACACCTTCCACTAGACCAGGTTGCTCAAAGCCAATCTAACCTGCCTTTGAACACTTGTCAGGGGCAGGGCAGCTTCTCCGGGCAACCTGTGCCAGGGCCCCACCACCCCCACAGTAAAGAACTTCTTCCAATTACCTGATCTGAATCTCCTCTCTGTCATTTTAAAGCCATTCTCCTGTGTCCTGTCCCTGAAGGCTCTTGTAAAAACCTCCTCTCCAGATTTCATGGCAGCCCCTTTAGACACTGGAAGCTGCTCCAGTGTCTCCCCAGAGCCTTTTCCAGGCTGAACAGCCCCAGATCTCTTGGCCTTTCTCATTCTGTGTGCTTTAGTCTGTCATAACATTGTTTCTTCTCATCGTTTTTTCTGTATTTGCCTCAGGGCCTCTTCGCACTTGGTTCAGTTCATCCCTTAACTCTGAACTGAATGTTGAAACTCTAAACTCTGGTTGCTGTTGTGTATTGAAATGAGTTGCAATTTTGATGCAGCAACTCCTCTGCTGTGGCCAGCACTAACTGCTGAAGCAGCACAGGTAGAAGCTGCATGAGGAGATGTATCTAGGTAGACCAAATGCACTCAGTAGAAAAATCGAGTGTTTTGCACATCGTGTTAGCTTACAATGTGAAGTCACAGACAATGGTGTGAACTTAGTGTGTCCAGGAGGTTCTGGCTTATGTGCAAAGCAAATGAGATGCTTAACTCTGGCAGCAGCTGCTGTGTGGTGAAATCTGTGTGTCTGCACAAGGTAAGGACACAGGAAGGATCTTGTACTTACCTGACTTAAAACAAAACAAACCCAACCCAGTATAATCTTCCGTGATGCTGCTGGGTAGGGAAGAGGCCTTTATGGGTGACAGGAGTGTACTGGCAGAAGGAAATGTCCCTGGGCTTGTGGCCAGCACTGCAGCAGCAGTTGCCTAGGTTTTTCTTCAGTCCTTTGGCATAGTGCTTCTGTGCTTGTGCAGGTGCCCGCTACCTTCTTTCAGCTGTTACCAGACATGGGCAGCAACTGTTGTGAAATGCTGATACGGTCCACTTTGAATACTGGCTTTGGGTAGCACGAGTGAGTCACAGAGAGTGACAATCACAGAAATGAAACCAGTCTTTATGCATCAGAATGGTGGGGAGACATGGGGCAGAGAGACAAGCCCCTTACTATTGTGTGCGTGGTGGTCTGCTAGGAAATGCATTCTGAAACTGGGACTACTTCTCTAGCAACTAGCATTATCATGACAGTGTAAAGGTATGAATAAATGGAATGTGAAACTGCCCAACAGTACACACTGGGGTTTGCTAGAGGGTTGCAGAGAACAGTGTAGTGCTGCACAAGTTATGTGTGTGAGCAAATTGGAAGAACACATAGAATATGGTGGTTCTGTGGTTGGTCTGAGCTTGTTCTGTTTTTGTTTTTCAGTGGGATGAAGCTCTCTTAACAATGAGTAAAGGAGAGAAGGCTCAGCTGGAGATTGAACCAGAGTGGGCATATGGCAAGAAAGGCCAGCCTGATGCCAAGTATCCTTCCACAGCCAATTACCCACTGATAACTTGAGAATGCTTGGTGGAGTCAAGCACTTTACAGAGATACAATCATCACATACACTTGTTACTTGTAGCAGGCTCAGAATGTTAACAGCCTAAAGAAACTCCATGTGCTTAACAGATGGGGAAGAAACAGGACTGTAGAGAGCCCTGCAGAGGGGAAGGTGCTGCTCATCAGCAGTTGCACCCTAGAAATGAAGATAACACTCAGGCAGCTCAGGTAAGACTCAGCTGCTCCTCTTTTGAGGAACAGGAATAAGGAGCAGCATAGCCTCATGAACTGGGACTGCACATCCCACAACAGCGCACATCAGACAGCAGCTGTGGTTCTGTAAGGATTCCACAATGTTAGAACTTACCGTGAGGCGGTAAGTCATTCCCCAGTGAGTGATGCTTATAGAGGTGGCAGGGTGTGAGGTTGTTTTTAAGCTTCCTTAATGTCTGCAAACAGGATTCCACCAAATTCGAAACTTTTCTTTGAGGTAGAATTGGTGGATATCGAATGAAATGAAGCATTTCCTTTGCTGCTGGGAACCTGTTTACGTTCAAGAAAGCTTCTGTCAATGCTCTTGCAACTCCCGGATACAGTTACAGCTGTGGCCTTGTACTTGTTGTCCCTGCCCCAATGCTGTACAGTAACATATCACTAAAGAAAACATAGTTTGTACATGCACGTGCCTTCATGTTTTTGTGTGTATGTTCACCTTATAACTTCCTTTTGTTACTTGGGAGGGGGGGGGATTTGCACAGACCTCCAGCCAAAGTGTTACAGGACAAGCAGTCCTACCTCAAACTGCCACTTGTGGGTTTATTATCCCTCCTGGTGCTACCCAGTCTGTTACAGAGGAGGATGTGCTTCAACACCCTGCTTAGGCCTTCAGCCATACACTTCTCCGCTTTGGTGAAGCTGTTGCACTTTACAGAAGCACTTGGCCAATGATTTTTGTTAACCTAAATAAGAAGGAAATGTTTACATTTAAATCCCAGGCATTCCAGTGCCACAAGCATTTGTTTGAACAGGAGAGGGGTGGAACTGAGACTCCAGTGTTCTTACTCCTGGCTTGAATGAGGCAATCTAAGAAAGCTGAGGACTACTGAATTCCTTGCTTTTATTATAAAAATGGCAATGATCACTTTGATCAAAATGAAAAAAAGTTTGCCTGCACTGTGTACATGAAAAACTCTAAATACAAAAATCATCCCAAACACAGTTTTTTAAAAAAGAATGCAACATCATTTTGCTCTGCATTTTAATTGTTGACCCCTACATGGAATAGAAAATACGTACCACAGCTTGCAAAGGCTGCCAGTGTCATCGGAGTTTCAATCTTAACACCACAAAGAAAGCAGTTGGGGTTGGCTCATGGGCACGGAGAAGATGTCATGATAGAAGCAGGTTGTGACATGTGGCTGGAGAGCAGAGCAGGAGAGGAGCGCTGTGCACCTGAGCTGCTGCATCCTGCAGCAGCTGGGGTGGCAGAACAGCTTTGGGGGAAACCCAACCAAAACAAAACCCCTACAGTTTTACTGGTTAAATCCACAGCATCGTCCTGAGACCAAAAAAAATCTTTAGATACTTCCATAAATTAGTGCAGGGAATTAAAAAAACAAAACAAACGCATTTATAGTAAACTAGAGTTGTACAGAGATACCATTTATCAGTTACCAGCACACAGATCTTGCTTCACACATACCCTGGGAACACCAGCTCCTTTCACATGCAGAAGACCAAAAAGCAGGTATTACAACAGTTCTTTCATATTCCTAATTTAGAAAAATATAATTTCTTTGTATTCTGTCTTTGTTGAAACTGCAGCACTCACTCTTCAGATCAAGTCGCATGATAGTACTGTCCGTAATTCCACGCGTTCTGGTAATTGTACTGGAAAAAAAAAACCAAGAATGAGATAGTGTAAGTCAGAGTACCCATGCTCCAAGCAGAATGCCCATTGAGCAGCCAGCTGCCATTCCAGAATGGAATGTTATATTGCAGTGGCCAGCATGGTCACCATGTCACAGCCACCATAGCCAGGTCTCTCCACTGAGGTCCTGCATGCAGCTGGTGCCTCAGGCTGGCATGGAAGGCAGAAGGAACACCCAGGCATACTCCCCTGCAGCACAAGGCCCATCAACTCCTGACCACCCTGACCCCCTCCCCGCTGCAAGGCATCTTTGTGAAACAAGTGGCTGTAGTCACAAGGCCAAGGCCAGACTTGTACCTAGGGCCAGCATAGAGGCAGTACTGCTGTCCCTCATTGTTTCAGTCACTTAATAAAGACTAACGTGATGAGTCTTCCAGTACAGAAGGCAGGGGCTCCTTCTTGTTCCTCAGATATCCCCCTTGGTACCTGCTCTGCAGCTCCCTGTCACTTCCCTTTCAACAAGACATCAAAAAAAGGATGGAAAAAGAGCATGTGGCAAGGGAAGCAGGAACAGCCTGTGTTCTAGCTCCATGTCCCACATCACAGCATGCCCCTCAGGGTGGGAGTGGCTGAAGTACACCAACACCACTCCCTCACACTGAACCCAGCTGTATGCAGGCAGCAGATAGCCTAACTAAGACTGTTCCCGTGCCTACACTACCATGAGCTGCGCATAGGCAGCGCAGCCTTCTGGGGACAGCATGAACACATGCCTCTGCTATTCTCAAGCAAACTAAAATGCACAGCAGGCAGTGATGGAGCTACTGTCCCAACCCCAGGACACAGATCATCAGCACTATCAGCCTGCCATTCCCACCATTCTGAGCTTGTAAACTTGCGTCATTTTTCCCAGCCCAGAGAGGGACAGTCTTCCCATGCTGAGGGAGTAAGGCACCTTTCACCACCTGACTTGGAAAGAACACTTAACCTTGACACAGGCGATTTTAAATCACAGTTACAGAATGGCTCAGTCACATCCCACCTGCAAATGCTGTTCTCACCAGCTTGGCAGGCTCCTTACAGCCTGAAGAACTCTTCATTAAAATGCCTGAGGAAATGCTTCAGTCAGACCCTCAGTAACTCATAACCCCAAAGAATAAACATTACAAGCCTGTGTTGCTCTCATCCCAGCTGACAGGGCACCAGCAGCACCCACCTTTACCTTGTGCAGAAAGACAAAGCTCTACAGCCTGCCCCTTGGACAAAACCAGACTACCAGTCCAGAAGGAAGCAGAGCACATGCTGGAGGTTGCTGCTGCCGCAAGAGGAGGAAGCCAAGGTACAGTATTAGCAATTCCCTCTTTAAGCCCGTTAAGAGGACAAAACTGAATGTCATGCAAGATCAGACCCATGGCCCAAGCTGTTGAACAGACACTGTACCAGTGCACTGGAACCCATACCAAGACGTTATGGGAACTACTAGTTGAAGAAGTTAACTACCAAAACACACAGTAGATTGGAATCCCAAGGTGAGTTTCCTGGGCAAAGCATTTTGCCCTCAGCCAGCAATGTCCCTAACAGCTGTAATGCACCCCTTCATGTGAAGAGCTGGCACCAAGCTGCTCCTCCTGCTGCACAAGGAGAAATACCTTACAATTGTGTAACAGGCTACAGGGGAATCAACAAAAAGAGGAGCTAAATTAATACTCCAAGCTGCTGATGCTGAGCCAGAGTCACAGGGGAAAGCACAACATGTGTGCATATAGAACATGCACACTGAGCAGAGCATCCAAAGCATGCACCGACCTGGTACCAGGCATTGTAGTTATATGCTGCCTGATTGACTTGCATGTCTCCATCCATCATCTGTGCTGATGCCAGGGTTGGGTCATCTGTTAGCATTTTCTTTTCATCTGGCTCCTCTGACCTGTGAAGTTAATACACACTTGTAAATGGCACCTTACATTAAATGCTAAGCTTCTGGGTGAGAAATGTTGTAATGGATGAAGTTAAGCAGTATTTTCAGATGTGGTGCCCTGTTCAAAAAGGGAAGCAGAATTTGATTTAGAGAAAGACAGAAGTATATTGTGCTTCAGAACAATAGTCTGGGGTTTTAATTGTTCTGGTGAGTCAAACGGGACAACAGAAGCATGTTTCTGCTTAAAGACTGAGTTATTTTCCCAGTATTGTTTAGCTTTCCTGAGAAACAATTCAGAAAGTTACTTTCCAATAAATCCATTTCCAAATATTGAAGCCAACACTACAGCCCTATTTAGTGCATTTTAAGTGATTAAAGAAACACAATGGGTTTGTTCTTGCAAGCAGTAGCTTTAAAGCTAAAAAAAAAAACCCAAACACACGTGTGTATATATATATCATAGACTAAAGAAAAATACTGTTTCCAGGATTATTCTCCAAACTCTTTTTCAAGCGTTTCCAAAGTGCTCTGTACCAGCTACAGCCCAGTGTAGCCCATGTTCCAGCTACCCTGGACTGCATCAGCTATCGCCAGATTACACCCCAGGTGAGCAGACGTGCCTACCCGTTCTCCGCTCTCCTTTTCAAAGAATCCTGCTCCTTGAGAAGGGCCTGATGCTCGTCATAGGCATCCAGAAGCCTAATGAGGCAAAAAGGAACAGAGCTTTGCTCACCATTTTCATGTAAACATTTAAACCATTTTAAAACATGTACCTCAAGCTGTAAAAACGCGAAACTCGAAACCAAACTGAATCATAATCAACTCTTTATAAGTGATCCACCACAGAGATGCAAAAGCAAAAAACCTCAGTCTGCCACCCCAGTACATAGTGAAGTATTTTCTGTTAGCACAGAAATCCCCAACTTGCTCGGCTTTTATCACACTTCATGCCATTTTTATAAAGTTCTCTTTTATAATGAAATTTTCTTAAACTTATTTGTGATACAGCTGCCCCTTCCAGCACGTGTATTCCCTCACGTGTATGTTGATGCCATCTCCACAGTAGAACTGAGATTTAGCAATAAACATTTCTTTAAATACTGGAAGTTAGTATCACACAAAATTATTACAATTCCAAAGCAGCACCTGTAGCCTTTTGCCAAACAACATGGGAAGAATGTGTATTCTGTGCAGCACAAAACAGTGCTAGCTAAAATTCTCCCTAACGGCAAAATATCATTTCCCAAAATAGGAAATACAATTTAATCTGCTGCACACCAATTTATGAAAACTGCTGCTTCTGTTAGTATTGCTCTTGGTGGAAACAGTTTCTTGTGTTTATTCTGTGCTCTAGTACTATTTGGGAACTGAAAACTTCATTTTGTTCTTCTATGCAGGATCCAAGACAGGCAGCACTTGACTGCCATGCCAATCAGAATAGTCAGAGTCAGCAGGAACTAAGGACAGCTATTGTTAAAAGCACGCAAAGCAGAAAAACTAACTCGTGGTTAGCTCTTCCAAGTTATTCAGCAGCAATGTGTAAATAAAAACAAGAGCTTGTTTTGCAATAGAGAATTAAGAGGAAAAAGGTGTTACCTAGCATTTACTTGAAAAGCTGCAGTTCTGCTACCTGATTCACCACATAAGTACATACCATTGTTAGTACTTATGAACACAGAACAATCACTTCAATTTGGTTCTGGAAACCTCAAGCAGCAGCTCACAGGGTGTAGAACATCAAGTCATGCACTTGTTATAAAACTTGCTCCCTTGGAAGAGCACCCTCCCTTAAGACTTAGCGAAACCACAGTAAGAAGTTACAGGCATTATAATATCTCAGGGGGAAAAAAAAGGGATAATTTTCTGAAAAGAGATTCAAATTTAAAAAAAGGAATTTGGTTTTGAAAAGCAGCTATCCCTCAACAAAGAGCTGACAGCACACAGGAACCACCACCTAACGGATGCCACTGACCCAACCCGTCCCTATCCCTTCCACAAGTGCTCTTTGGGTGACCCTAATTCGGCTCTTGCACAGATCACATCTTACTTCTTTACATCAGAACCAAAATCTTCAAGGAACTCCACTTTTCGCTGAGAAAATGTAATCCTCATTTTTATAGACAAGGCGCCATTGACAGCTTTATCAAAGCAGCTCAGGATGTTTTCTTCATTCTGCTTGAGATCGCCACTATACTCCATTTCAAGCAAGTTGAGGTACAGCTTTGTATTTTCCTGTGCAAAAAATGTATTGGAAGTTGCAGAGCTGTCACATTTGGTATCTGACACTGTATATATGCCTATGAGATGCAGAGCAGAATGTTTAAACCACAAATACAAGCTAGAATAGTCAACAAGTTTTTCTTTTTACATTGGTCATCTTTGGCCTTGGTTTGCTTCACAAACAGAAGTGACAATTCAGAGACATGTTTCACAAACAGTGCGACACTACAAAGACAGATGTCACACTTTGCTAAGAGTAAGCTGATAGTATTCAGAGTGCCAAATGTTTCTGTGGTTACACAAAATGGTCTGCAAGTACTGCCTACATGATCCATTCAGTTCACCTTACAATGTGAACATGCCTACATTTGAGACTGTGAAAAGGAAAACTGAAGGCATGAAGGCAGACAATACTCCTGATTAAAAAAAAAACCTGCAAACTTCCAGATCTGCAAGCTGCAAGTACGGCAACATCAGGTTAGAGGGACTGTTGTCTCCATGTAGTAAGGGAACACCACATCCAGGTACAAACTCTTGTCATCATTGTTGCCATGGTTCAGAAAGAGAGAAAAATACCAGGATCTATTTTTGGTTGTATGGTTTTTTTTTTTTAAGACAGCAAAGAGGAAACACATACTTTGTCCATTTCTATGGCTTCTGACAGCACTTTTCTTGCCTTTGGAAGATTTTTCTGTACTTTGAAGAGGTGTCGAGCTAATTTGATGGCATAAAATGACGATTCACTAACTGATTTGGCATTTCTAACAGCTTCTTCAAGCAGGTGTTCAGCATCTTCCATGTTTCCATGTCTGCGTTCTAAACTCACTCTTCGCAAGCGAATCATTGCTAGCCCTAGAATACACTCCTCAAAGGTTTTCAAAATTCTTCGTGCTTCGTCGATGTTGCCTAAAACACCGGTGAAGATGCTTTAAGATATGAGACATCCACAGCCTCTTAAAAACAGAATCCCTCCCAGGAAAAAAGACTGCTGCTCTTACCTTGCTGTTCCTCAAAGGCAGCCCACAGCATATGAACCATTGGTTTCTTAGGAAGATGTATAGTGCAAGCCCTGCTGTAGACATGCCTCACGCCTTCAATACTATGATTCTCCATGTATTTGGCATACTACAGTTGAAAACAGAGCAGAGATTGGAAAATTTAAAGCTTCTAGTTGTCTTTAAAAACATGACAGAACGATAAAATTCTTTTGTTTAAACCCATTCAGCACCTTTATGGAACCACTAGACTAGTTTCTGTAAGGAAGGACGTAGAGAGGCAACGAAGTTGGCATATGCAGCAGTCAAATCTGGTTGCAAGCAGACCATCTCCTAATGCAACAGATATAGTTATATATGAACAACATTCCACATGAGTACAAAAGGTTAGTCACTAGATCAGTGTATGCCATTGGCAGGAGATGGGTGGTAAACCCCTTCCCTTACCTTAATCCAGAAGTCCTCATAGAGAGCACATGAAATAACACATCTTTCAAAGAGGACCACAACTCTCTCATGAGTGCCATTTTCTATCTCAAATTCTAAGTACTCTTTCCAGTTTTTCAGCTGAATTTTCTCCAGAGGTTTTACGTGAAAGTAAGGCCTCTTTATCTGCAAGAGTCATAGCATGGCAACTTGTGACTAATAAGCACACCATCAAGCTGTGTTAAAAATAAACAAACAGCCACATACCATTCAAGTAATGCCATTTAAATAAACGGGACATCATTATCAATTCACACAAGTCTGCTGGGGTTACCCAAGTACCGATCAAGATATTTTGCCAAAAATTATTCTCTGTGCTTGTAGCTTGGCTTAACTAGACAGATTTTTGAGTGCAAGTGCGTACAGAACTGAGGAAGAACACACCACAGTTCAGCCCTCGCAAAACTGTGGTGACAGCAATCGCTATTGGTCACATACACACAAACATACAATTGAAGTACTTACTGTTGTACTAGCGCATAGCCTACAAATTAAATGCAAAATCTGGTTCAGAATCAAGACAAAGAGAAGACAGAGCATTGAACTGAACTTCACATTAATTATGTACATGAAACTGGTTATTCCAAGATTGTGCATTTTCTGATGCCCACAACAGGAGCTGGGTGGGACAGAGTTCAGCATAGCAAATCTAAACACTGCTTTGAAGTAACTACAGCAAAGCATCCTTCCAGAGATCTTGTGTTTTTTCTATTCTTCATCTTTAATTTTACCTGATCATTTCTCTCCTGTACTACATTATCTCTGATACAAATAAATGAGAATGGATAAAGAACTTCAGCTAATCAAGCAGTAACATTTAATTCTTCCACGCCAACTGAAAATTAAAGCCAATAACCCCCACCACACTCCTCACTGAGCTCTGTAAGAGAACTCAACACTCTTTTTCCACTTTGGCAGATTCACAGGCACATTGTTCCCAGTAAAATATTAGTTAAACTGGTCTAAGTGGTCTCCATCACTTATGCGATATCCTGTTGCTTAATAACTTAGTTTCTGTCCATTACGAATACTTCTTTAACTTTATATTTCAAACTCCCCCCAGATCCAGCACGCTGGTATCTAAAGAGCAGATACACTCTCTTGATAGAGAAAGTATTGATTCTGAACAGCAGAAGAGAAGACACCCTCTTTCTGGCATATTTTCTGTGACACGTCCACAGTTTCATCATTCTTCCACATGTCAATCATCTGTAGCTACGGTTTCTCTTAGCCAAGAACACCTTACTCATGTAACCATTTTCCACACTCCATCTGCATACCTGAGGCCTTGCATACTCTATGGACACATTCTGCTGCCTCTCGAGACAGGTACCGGTACCTCTTAGCCAAGAACACCTTACTCATGTAACCGCTTTCCACACTACATCTGGATACCTGAGCCTTGCATACTCTAGGGACACACTCCGCTGCCTCCCAAGACAGGTACCGGTACAACAGCAACACTGTGACACAAAGGGCCCTAACAGCCCTTCAGGCTGCTGTGCGACAGGAAGGGCAAACCACCACCATCCCCACTGAGGCATGCCTTGTCCTCTCCTACAGTACTACTACTGGACACGTACCATGCTTTCAAGTTTACATCAGACACTGTTAAGATTCGGCTGGACACAGTGGTAGGACATTTAGTCTATGTCATGCTTTGCTAGAAAGGCTGGACCTGATGATCCCTGAGGTCCCTTCCATGACACCTGTGGCTTACAAGGCATCTGTACAATGCACTCTTAAAAACAAAAGTGAACTTAAAACAAGAACCATTTTATGCAACATGATATTTGCCAGGAACAAAAATACTAAAAAAGACTGAGAGCTAAAAACTCAGGTTGATTTTCAAAAGTAACCAAACTTCATTCTACATAGAAAAATTTCTGTATGTAAAGTGATCAAACTGTTAATTAATTACTGTTAACACATTACACACAGGAGCTGCACATTATGATGGCTGATTTTGGAAAACAAAACCTAACTGATTTCAGGTTTAAGACCACAATGTTAAAATAGAAAACCACATAAACTTCATTCTCCTTTCAGGACAGGCTTACCTTTTCACTGAGAATCATCCTCTTGCCCTGAATCTGCATCACCCCAGATGCATAAGGCAGCACTCAGTCAACAGAGCTTTTCAAGCACGTATAAAGGCCACTTACTAATCACCACACCACCTTGTCTCTCTCCAAATACCACTTAAAAGACTTTTGAGCCACCACATGACAACAGTTGACCTCACAAGTCGCCTTTTCACAAGAAAAACGGCAGAGAAGTGAAACTTGATCTTTGTTCAAAGCCCACAAGAGTTTAAATTGTGTGAACTGTTCCTCAAA
The DNA here is from genome assembly GCA_025448015.1 of Bolborhynchus lineola. Classification (NCBI taxonomy): domain Eukaryota; kingdom Metazoa; phylum Chordata; class Aves; order Psittaciformes; family Psittacidae; genus Bolborhynchus; species Bolborhynchus lineola. The sequence goes on along the minus strand of JAOEHX010072368.1, from coordinate 2,863 downwards.
ATTCCTAGCTCCCAGATCTCTCTTCAGAGCTCTTGTGCACGCTGCCTTACACACGAAAACCAAACTTACCGCTTCTTCAAACGTCCACCTCTTACTGACTTCATGTTCATTGTGGTTAAACATTTCTTGATGAATCTCAATGATCCTGTGCCTCATGTTTTCTATCTCAGTGATCAGCTAAAACACAATTTTTAAAAAGATAACTCAGGCAGACACCGTATCACCTTTGTAAACGCATTTCATGATGACAATAATATGCAGAAATTGAAACTATCACAGATGCATTACACTCTACCCTGAAGAGCCAGGGAACAAGATGGGACACTGCCCCCACCACAGCCCTGCTGAATAGGGTTTCTGTCTGAGGTTTTGCTCCTATGCCACAGATGACTCAGATCAGAGATTAATTTGGATCCCAGTCAAATTTAGTGTCAGTATGTGTTTGTTTTCAGTTAGTAATTCCTTTGGAGAGTCAAGTTTTCACATGCCCATGAAGGCTGTGACCTGCAGAGAACACTGCCGGGTGAGGAGCTTTCTTAGACCACAGTTTCTAATCTCTTAATCTGGAACAATTAATTCATTCCTAAAGTTTTGCACATCACTTATTTCACTTCTAAACTCCATTTCTTTAATGCCTATGAAAACACTGGAAAGGTGCATCCTGCAGACAGTAGTAGTTATCACACAAGCCAAAGGGCAGTGATAAGCAGAACTATGGGAACACCTCAGCTACAGATACGCTAAATTCTCTGCAAGTAAACTTGTCTTTCAGGCACAGAGTAAGGAACAAAACACTAATGAACACCCCCTGCCCACGTACCTTGGCAGGGTCAGTTATGTCTTCAGCACCAGAGGGCAGGTCATCATCAGGCTGCGCGTCCTCCCCACTGTGGCCGTTCACAGATGCTAATTCTCTGCGCAGCTGAACAAACTGCTCAGTAGTCAGAAATTCTCGAGGCAAGTTGTTCTGTATGTGCTCTTTAAACCTAGGAACAGTTAGAAACAAGTCAAGTTTCATGCTGCAACATTCTGCTTAACCAGAGCACAATAACAAGTCCCAGTGGGATTCTGCATTACTTCATCAATCTAGAGCCACACCAAGAAGGCAACTTCTAACAATACATACACACACAACGCAACTTCTACCACCTTTCAGACTTCAAAATTCAAAGAGAAATAGAAGGATGATGAACCGCAGTGACAAAGACAAATCACTTGCCATGTAAAATTAATGGCTAAGGAGAATCCAGACGGATACTGTGCTTCTAAACACAAAAAATATGTAGCAACTATGGGAAAGACTAGTGCGTAATATAACTAAGGTTTCTCGTTTCCCCTTAACCAGTCCATTAACAATGCAGAATTCCTGTCTAAAACTTAACCAAGTATTCCTCTCTTGTCAATTAGTTTCATGTGAGCACTGCGTAAGGAATTAAAGTTCAAAACTGCTCATTCTGATTTTTCAAACACATCACTGCTCTTCCTCCCAATTCCAAAACCTACCTTTATTTCACGGCAGAATTTGTGTATTTTTCTAAAACCTAATTCCTACAATGTGGATGAGTACTCTGAAACACTTAAATACGTACATAAACTTAAGTAACTATTTTAAGTTCTTGTTCCGAGTAAGCATTTCCACATTTACAGAAGTAGATTAGTGTGTACTTAAGAAATGCACAGCATTAAATCTTTGTTTTCTCTTTACCTCTGGAAGTGATGACTATACAGCTGCGTTGGAATTCCAAGGATGCGGTCATAGATGGATGTAACTTCCCTTAGGTTTCCCTGCTCATTTTCCCAGTTTATATACATTTCCCACAGTCTGTCAGAACGGAAATCTGTCCCAGCAGCTAAGACTGCATGTTCATAGGTGCTGAAAAACAAAATCATTTTACAGTTGTTTCTGGATGCAATGACAGAACAAGGAATAAAACTTCAGGCTCTTACCTAAAGATTATGAGCATCCTCTTCTACTTGCAACCGCACCTGGATTCATTACTTAAATTCATCAAAGTATTTTCTAGACATCTTTAGCAAGATCTCTAGAAAGTTCATACTCACTGCTTTTTAACTCCAGCACTACCACAACGGAACAAATAAAGGCAACACAAAAAGCTACTTGCAAGAATGCAAGACACTAGGGAAATACACAACCTCTACCACTTTTTGTCTTCTCAAGATTCTAAAGGCCTTACTTGAGAAGTTTAACACACAAAAGTCATATATCAATCATGTTGCTAGAAGCTTCAATTGAAGCTCAAATAAGGTCTGGGATCAAACATCAGTCCATCTTATTCTAATGAGGACCACTGCCAGCAATAGGTGCGAGGTCAGACACATTCTAGCCATACCTTGAGAACCTCCAAGATACTTAAATCAAAAAACTCTATGAAGAACCTGCTCCAGGTGCCCATAGAATAATGTACAGAGCACTTCTTAATGACTAGTCTGAAACTCTCAAGTCACAGTTTCTGACCCTGGCTCCATCATCTCCTAAAAGTCCTTACAGTAACTGCAGTAACTAGCTTGCCCCTCATCCTAAACATATTAATCTGATTATACTGCTACATAATGTACATACAGGTTTCCTGTATCACTTAGTCTGTGTTCAACTTACCCTCGAATTGTACTGTTTGTTTCAGGATCAGCAGGGTCCAAGGTATCCTTTAAGAAGTTTATATAATGTATCCAAAGATCGACACTAAGAGGAATTGCCTGAAGCCCTCTGCGATAAACCTATGAAGAGAACATGAACTGTACTTCAAATACGTAATGGTGTCCTAATAAGAGAGGCAACACTGTGTTATCCGGTGAACCCTAGAAATACTAATTACTGGAATTTTGTTTAAATAATCTACCATTA
>JAOEHX010072366.1:0-31829 GCA_025448015.1 Bolborhynchus lineola | reverse complement strand
GGTGGTGTTCAAGGCCAGGTTGGACAGAGCCTTGGGTGGCATGGTTTAGTGGGAGGTGTCCCTGCTCATGGCAGGGGAGTTGGAACTCGATGATCTTAAGGTCATTTCCAGCCCTAACTATTCTATGATTTTATGATTCTAATTCTGCTAACACGCAGTCTGTGAAAGGCAAGGTCCTATGTCTTAGCTTGCCTCCTACTTCCATTCCTGAAGGCTGCATCTAAGATGTTATCAAGATTCATGCTGAAGTGCTACAGGTTGCCAATTCCCTTATTGTCCATAGGATCATATGCACTACAAGCCCCATGAAACCCATGCAGTTGCATTTCGTTAACATAGAAAATTGGGAACAACAGATCATTAGACACCTGGATCTCACAGAACCATCCTGTACCAGTATGACATTGGAACATAGTCCCCTTCTGCTTACAAACAGAGCTAGGAAGAATTCCTGGCTCCTCCATATGTTAAAAGTTTAACACCTTCACTACCTTTAAAGACCAAATTCTACAACCACAGAGGAGAGAGTGTTGGTGGTTCTTCCATAGCTACAATCAAGACAGCCAGGATTTGCAGGTAGTGGGTTAAGTGCATGCAAAAGAAATCATGATTTATTCCTTAATACGTTAAAGCATGTTGACCATACAAGTGAGAATTGCTACCTGAAAGCATCAGTAACAGGTGTGGGACAGCTACATTATTACTGAGAAGCTTTACAGAAGATCCTTTGCCCTTTTCCTTGCAGAGACTCATAGACTGCAGCCCTGCCATCCAGGCCACACTGTGAGCTGGCTTTAGATCCATCACTCCCAAAGGACACTGTTTTCTACTTTTATGTTTTTGTGTATTTATCTTACTGTTCTCTCAATAATTGCTCATAAGCAAAGAAACAAATTGTCTGGCAAGGCATCTATAGCTTTTTCAGTTTATACAAGAACTAGTATTCCAAAACATCTGGTTCTTGCATCCAAGATGTAAACATCTAAAGAGTTTGCAATGTTTTCAAGAAAAAACAATTGGGTGGACCAATCTATCACTTGTCCATGGACTCATTCACCAGAACCTGTCTTTTTCCATGCTGCAAGAATTGGAAACCAGCTGCACAAATTTCAAGCTGCAGAGCTCATAGCTAAGGCAGCAGATAGTATGCAAGTCAAGAACCAGAGGTGTTGTAAAAGCAGTATTTCAGCTGGATGCACACCTGTGCATCACTCATCAGTTTTCAGAAGCATATTCCTTCTCAGTATGGTACACTAGGCTTATATTATTATAAGATGGCATGCTATAGCATTTTTCACTATTTCAGTCCATACTAAAGGGTAGGTCAGGCTCAAATTTTCCACCCTCTTTCAATGTCCTTGAATGATACTGCAAACTGCTACAAGGTAGTGGACTCCAGAATTGATACTGAGCCCCAGTGAAATGTCCCCCTTTTCCACATCTACTGACTGTATTACTGTCTTAATGTTGACTGTTATGTCACAGTCTGTTCTCAATGATACCAACATCTGTGTGGGCCATTTATATGTATCAAGCTGAAAATCATTTCAATCAGCTTAGTTAATGTATGCTTCACCAACTTAATCTTGTCTCCTCACAGAGAATAATATTTCATATGGCCACAAAGGTCTACATTCTCTCCATTAAAAGAAACTAAAGCCTTATTAGATACAAAATAACTTTAAATCATTTTTTCCTCCATTTTTAATACATATGTATGTACATAAGTGTATACACACATATGATTTTGTTATTTATGATTTAGCATTGATGGTGTGACAACACAACCAGACTGATCCCCACTGTGCTGAGCACTGTACGAATATAACATAGTGAAGTTCCCTGATTCAAAATGGAGCAAGAAGTGTAAAAGATATACAAGAAAGGGAAGAATGTAAGAAAGACTGAAATGAAGGAAGATAATTTGGTATGATGCATTCACATCTCATGATTTCAGGAATCCTAAGTCCACTGGAAAATCATAATTACTAGCTAGGCCCCTATTTTTCTCTGTAGTGAATGAAGAATAAAGGCTCCTGTCCCAGATGACCTTCTGGAGAAGCTCACCTTAACAAGTATGACCTGACTCCTAACTAAATCTATTTTTAGCCATTGGCTATAGAGATAAACCTGAGAGACTCATTGTCTAAATTAACCGGATAAATAAATCAGATGACGAAGACAGGGAACAGGAGGGGGTTGTGCATGGATACATCTAAGAAAACACATATAACAGAAAGACCACAAAGGTACAAGAACAGTTGTCAGCCTGCTATTATCAATTTATACTTTACAATATGCATTATCACAATGCTGAATTTTGAGGAGTGGCTGAAAGAACTTTGTAATTTATACTTATCAACTTGAACATTTTCCAAGCATAAGTGGTAGCATAGAAGAAAATATTTGTGCAATAAAGAACAAGTGAACAACACTGTTTGGTGCAAAGGTCAAAATTACATGTACTAGATAATAAGCCACTCAGAGAAGATCGGGCTAATTCTGGGAAGGAAACTTCAAAAAGCCTAGAAACTCATGGTAAGAGGTAATAATCTGAAAGCGTATGAGTTCAGGTAAATCTAACAGTTTATTACTTTAGTGTACTACTTCAGCGTTAAGCTAAATCATTCAGATTTTCCCATAAAGGCAGCATTTTGAATAGATACAAGCACTGAGTCAAGATTACGGTGTCTAGAGTTATAGACAAACAGAACTTGGATCTGAATTCCGAAAGTCTTTGTTGAAAGGTGAAGTAGAATGGTGTCTTGCAGATAGGCACTCAGCAAGAAATTTTAGAGGCAACCTGGGAGTGTGAAACCTAGCCAAAGGTGAAACCAGAATTACTATCCTGAACAAATTACAGAGGATGAGGTCATGGAAGAGAAAGGGGAAGAAGGAAGGAGAGTTTTGGCCAGACGTTGAAAGAGCAGCTTCTGCTGGTTTACACCACGCGTACTGTCTTAACATTTGTCATCAGTTATCAGAAAAAGCAGTCATGGCTGTAATTCCTTTTGGAAGAAACAAACTCAGAGAGGCAGGTTGCTAAGTCACAAGCGCAAGAACGGCACACCCAGCCATAACTGAAGATGAAAAGCCTTGGGGACTGACAAAAAGGAGTGTACCACAGCAGACCCCAGGACATCTCCTCTGAAAGGTGGAACCTGTAGAGTCCCTGTGGCCAGGTCTTTGTTTATCTCACAGATACCAACCCATGTTCATGGATCTGGTTAGTGAATAAGAAACCATCCAGAGAAATTGAAGAAGGATCTTCTTTTTCTCCAAAATGCAGTCTTTCTAAATTTTTCTGATACCTGGCACCAGAAAAATTAAACCTGTCTCAGCAAAAACTCATCTGTGAAATCTAAAACTTCAGGATTGTAAGAGGAGGAGGAGCAGGAAAGTAAAACTGACAGGTAAAAGGAAAAACAATATCAAAAGGTAAAAGTTAATTGTGACACCCAAAAGTTCTATCATTTTCCTTAATCCATTATAACACTAAGTGCATAAAACGTGTGAGGGAAATTTTTACACTGGCATAAACATATCTTTCATCACTACCCATAGAATTGTATAGCAAGTTAAAGGAGGTAAGTATCAAATATTTTAGTAAGTGCCTCTGATAAGTCTAGATTCACTCATGTTTCTTGCATGCTGCATACCAAAAATGATTAAAATTCAGGACTTTTCACGAACATCTTTCACCTGTTTTAAAATTATCTCTATAATGATAATGATAATTTTATAGCAAAGACACCACAGAATGTTAAGCATATGGTATCTTAAACTATTCCTGGACATGTGTCTTTCAGCAAACAAAGGTTCCTGTCATCATTAACACAGTTCCCGTGGAAAATACTGCTGCAAGTATTCTTACTATTCAACTATTCATTCTCTCCTGAATGTTGGTGGGGTTTCGACATGGTTAGACTCTCAGGTTCAAAAACTATCTCTTACCTCAGCTGTCTCACCTGCTTAGTGTAATCAAATGAATCCCCTTCTTAACATAACTTTAAAAACTATATTTATCAGTTACAAGTGTTACTCTGTAAAGTAGGCATTTTTATGAAATATGCTGTATCAAAAGGCTGATGAATCAGATTTAGGCTGTGAACTATAAAAATTACTAATTAAAGGTAAAATTAAAGAAGATCAACATTTCCCTCAAAACCTGATATAATTTACCCCTGGCATAGCAGACAAAAATCCATTTGCTTACATGGAGCAAAAATTGTTATGTCCTTAAAGCCGTATCAAGCATTTCTTAACAAACTGTCTTAAAGCAACATGATTACTCACTTTAAAATAGATTTTTAAATCTCCTTACCTTATAAAAATTCCACACTGGAAGAGATGAACTAGGAAAATCCATTTCAGCTTCCCAGTATCAGTACCTTCGCAGTCATTTTTAAACCACTCATAACTGAATATCTGAGTTATTAATAACGAAAGACCTCTAAAACACAGTATCAATACACTCCAAGAATATTGTCCTTGACAGAAATATCTACTAGCTACCCAGAAGTCCACTCCAATATCAACTACATAGATTATAATTCCACCAAGTAAAAATATAAAATTCTGCTTAGTGAATTTCATCATGCATTAGACTGTCACTTTGTCATCCTCTCATCACTTCATGTGAAGGAAAGTCAGAATTAATCTAAATGCTTTCCTACAACAGAGTCTTTTTCCTGATTCCACCTGCTCATAGTGCTTTCTACACAAGAAAATTGGATTATGCATTTTATTGTGCCGAAGGGACTTGCATTTTTCTGTATTCTTGATTTCAATATTAAATTAACTTCACTGATACAGGTCTATTCTGGAAAAGCTACATGTAAATTGTCTTTTCAGTTGATGTAGTCATTCTTCACTACTGGTTCCTAAAAAGAAGAAATAGAAAGGAAGATCAGCAGTAACATTATCTTCTTTAATGTTATCATAGAGCAATTATCACACATATTTAAATAAAGTACAAAATGAAGAATGTACCGAGATATTCATGAACAAGAGAAGCTGCACCTCTGAACTTGCTGAGGTCACCCACTCTCCCAACCACAGTGACTCTCCACTTACCACGCAGCTGTTGAGATAATTCCTAATAGTTGCAAAACACAAAGAAACAAGCTTACTTCTACTAGTTTTTAAAGCCAGTTTATGGAAAAAAAGATTGATTCCTTCCCAGAACTTTCTTAACTTCTGAGATCTTCTCCCTTAGTGTGCACAGCACAAAACACTGAGAAAACTGCTGTCTTGAGTATACACAACTATATCAGCGTACACTTCATTATGTAATTTCCAACTCTGTTATTGCATTTGTGTGCATCTGTCTAGTGGTTTCATCATTTCTGCTTTTTTATTTCCATATGCAGCACAAAAGTTCTGAACAGGATTGCAGCTCTCCTGTAAAAGAGACTTTTAAGGAGCCAGACCTGCACCAGTCTACACCTCTTTGGGAAATGTCTGAGTAGTAGCTAGACAGAAATGACCTAACCACTTAGTCGACCACAAATAGAATCAATTCAGTTAGAACTACCTTTACATTGCCTAACATGGCAAGGGCTCTTGGCCCTCTTTAAGTAGTCCTTACACATCTTTCCTCTGTAGAGCCGTGGTGTTTGGCAGGTGAAACAGAAAAGCTGTAAGGCAGTACATCCTTTGTTTCATTCATTTCCATCTCTGCAAAGCTATAAGCATTAAAATGAGTAAGTCCTTTATTTCATTTGCAAAGCTTTGGAAAAAGATGTTGGCAACAATCCCAAAGGACAGGATCCAGGACATGCCAAAGCACAGGGTTTGGGCTTGTACCAGTGCTGAACAGCAGCAGACAATGTATGGAAACAGCTGCACCAGGGAACTCAGGGCAGGGGAAAGGGGTGTGGAGGCAGGTTGCCTTTAGACTTCTGTGAATTTAGGCACACTGCCACAGAGGAATGAAATCAGACAATTGGTTAATATCACATGGAAAAAGGTAATGATTTTTCATTGCTTATGTTGACTGGGCTAGTCTGTGCTGTGACCCAGGACTAATCCAAGAAAGAGAACTTGAGCTTTTAATTTCCAAATGAAAACAAGTAGGAACATAACAACCTTAAAAGGTACTCAGTGTCTAAACATTATATATATATTTTTTTTAATCTAGGCCCTAGATATTTCTAGCCTCTTGTTCTACCTCCTCCTTAAGTTTCATATCCTGGCCCAGAAGAGGTCAGAAAGATCAGGCAATCTAATAGCTGGGATAGGTGGAATCCTTTTACTGTTCTTTCCTAGCCTTGGCAATAAAATATCATTAATCTCTTTCAAATAGTTTAGATCCAACTCATAGTCAAGATTGAGGATGTAACTTTGATGCAAAGTCCAGCATAGACTGAATTTTGTGTTTTCAAGTATTTCATAATCTGAAAACTTGTGTAAGGACTAATTTAAGTGTTTATTACCAGGGTTCATTCAAGAAATTTCTAAAGGAAACTGTATTTACTCTGTGTAAGAATATAATGTCATTCTGCAGCTTGATGTACCACTTTTGTATCCTTTTTTATGGCAAGAACATTATGCATGTTTTTTAGGACAGATAAAAAATAACAGGTTCATTATTTGACTGTTGCAGGAAAAACAGCAGTAAAAGTTAAGTCAATAACTGGATCCAAACAGAATGTTCTTTGGCTAGGCAATTTATGAAGTAGGAAGTATACCAATGTTCACATGTAATGAGTAATACCATACTAAACATTTGAGTGGCAAACAGGAGGCTCTAATTTTGTACCTGAAATTAATACACAGGCTAACTGGATTTCTCCCTTTTTACAACCTCCATATCCTTTTGTATCTGATCACTTCACAAAGAGACATTATCTCATGATCATATTATTCCTAACAAGAAAGGAAGTTTTACAGGCTATGTGCAGATTCCTCTGAAAGAGCAGAATAAGAAGTAGCTGTGAACCAGGTGATTTCTACTTCTGACACACATACTACCCAAACTTCTGCTATGCCAGCAACCTACAAACCTGTCTGGATGTCTTGGTCATATATGAAGCCATCAGGTAAGCTTAGATAAATAAGGAGCCATACATTATCAAGCATGTCAGCTTGCCCACAGACTCGTAATTATCTTGAATAAGGAACCTAGTCTTGAAAGAGCCTTGGAATGGCTGGTAAAACATAGGATTTACATTTTGCTTATGGTAACCTAAAAAAAAAAGTCTATCAGAGACTCACAAATCTGAATTTCCAAACATTCAGTGCCTTAATTCCAAGCCCAAGAACAAACGCCTACTCACAGGTGCACATGAAATCTCTGTTGAAGATCTCAGCCCTTAATATCCCCTATATTTTATGCATGATAGCACTCCAAAGAGCACCATGGTCTCATGTACCAGGTGGGGGACTATTAAGTGCCACAGGAGAGGGTGTCTTGTATCAGTCACAGTTATTGTCCCCAGTCTTACTAAACATACGAGATCTACCATGACAGGAGCAAGAAAAGTAATGTGTTTGCCAGCCAACATAAATATAAAGTTGCTCTAAAAACTAACATATTTCTACAGAATCATTTTGTGAAAAAGCAGAAACAATAAAATGTGATTAGCAAGGCCTTCAGTTCTCACAATATGTTTAAAATGCTACACAAAATGCAGACTCACCTTAATACTGGCCATGGATAGAGATTTTTCACTTTAAAAAAGTGTAGATTTGCATATTTGCAGGTTTCCCACTCATACCTTTACAAGACTTGTATTCCAAGAAAAGAAAAAGGGCTTACTGACATAACACAAATGGAAACTAAAATCATATGAAAACCACGTGACACGGTTAATGATTTACTACCTGTTAAGAACTGTCATTCTCCTATGTTATAAAAATTCTATTCTAAAAATTTAGTTTAGAAGTCCCTGTCTATACTTAGTATTAAGTTTAATATATTATAAAATTTTATACAACAAATTAATTTCACACGTTATCCATAAAAGTAAAAAACAAAGCAAAGAGTACCACTTTCCCTCTGTATGTTTATATGTGTATACATGTTCAAATTTAGACTTTCAGTTTCTTAGACATGTTGATATTTATAGGAACATATACATGTAGTTGTGAGTGTTTCTATCTATACATTTGTTTATATATATATACATTTATTTATTTGCACACACATTTATGTATCTCAAAGATTTATGAAAAAAAGAACAATCTCTTTGACTATAATTGAAAACTGTAGTACAATGCAGTTTAAAATATGTCCAAAAAGCTTTTCAGTGCAATCATACATAAAGAGAAGGCACATGTCCAGGGACAAGTGATTAAATTAGCTCTCCTCTGGTAAAACCACAAGAGTTTGCAAGAGTGAGCTATGGGCACTCAACATATATACAATTTTTATGCATGTTTAAGGAGCTGCAGGTGTTGTGATTCAGCCTCTATGACTGTGCTGCACAGGATAATGCATACCCTCAGCCAGAGCCACTTACAGCTTTTCTAGCTCCCAAGGACAGGAGATACAATTCTATCTGCGTCTTCACAGGAAATAGTATCAGTGCTTTGCCTTCCTGTTTCCCCCTTATAGGTTAGAAACATCCTAAACCTAAGCAGTTTTTGCACTGCTTGAAATACCATTATTTTCATGTCATCACTTGAAGAACAGAATCAACAGATCAAAATAATTTTCCAAAACTTAAAAAAACAGTGTCTGAATCCAAAGTGGTACTGCATAATTCTTGGTTCAATAGCACATGGCTCATTCCTGCAAGACAACACACTGGGAAAACAACTTAAAACATCAGTGGGGCAATGCATTATCCACAACAGCCTTCTGAATAAGTGCAGCAGAGGCCTTTCTGCTGGTGCAGAATCATCTCAGTGATGATTCAAAACTAACAGGCATACTGCATGCATACCCAACAAGCTCTTCATAATGGCTGTGAGCATCATGACTGCACTAACTGGAAATGTAGTCGTATATTGCTCCACAATAAGATAACTTCAGAGAATAAGCAGCTCTGCAATTACAACACCTGTTCTGTCCTATACATGATCAAATGAGTGCAAGCACTCTGTTAGAATATAGTTCTTGTGGACAACATTTCTTTCAATGTTGGACTAAGCTACTGTGTGTTTTTGCATCAAATTGAATGTCTGATACCAGCATAAACCTATGTAATCTTTACCGAGAAAACCAAAAGTGATTCCTCATGCCCATCCTGTTTTAAATTCCTCTGTCTTGATAGTTCCACTTGCAGAAAATCCACTATAATGGACTGGGCCACTGGTTCTTCACAATCTTCACTTGACTCGATAGATGAGACTGCAAAGGTAGCTGCAGACAAGACAAAACTCTGGTAAATTGACTGTGGACTAGACTGTCTACATTTAGCAGTTTTTAGCAAGACTGCCCCGTCCACAGACCTGGGCAGATTTCAAAAGCAACTGCCTTCCATTACAACAGAGGGTTCTTTCAAATCCTAAAAAATCACTATTGGTCAATGATTATCATTCCTTTATGTTTGAAGAATTTTGGTCATCTATGTTCTGCCTGAAATATAAAAATATACATAATTTACCAGTAGAACAATAAATACATTATATACTGAGTCTGCTACATACTTCAAATTCTTATAGTTCCACCTCAGCTTTCTTAAATTTGTAATAGGCTTTGCAAGCTATTTGCCCAGTGACTAAGCTCCTACAGCTTTAAAGGAGGGAATCTTAAATCAGCCAAGTCACAAACTCACTGCTGTGACCATTGTTGTTACTAAAAAATGACAAAAAACCCTGTTACACAGAAAGAAAAAATCTTTCTGTAGCTCATTCCTGCAGTGTAAATCAAGCAGTTCATGAGCTAAATTACTATCTGCATGAATTGTCTGTTTTCTAGTTAGACTTGCCACCAAAGAAAGCACATCACTAAATTGTGACAGAACTCCTATGGTATTCAGTGCAGATACTGTTATTTGCTTCCAAACAGGGTAGGAAGGACCATTTTTCTCTGCTTTGATTGGTGTTAACAGGACATCATATATTTTATCTTTGGAACAGTTGACTTATGCCAGACACTGGAAACTAAGGTACTCACTAGGACTAGCATAGAAATAAACAGGATGAAACACTAAGCTGAAAAACCTTGGGATCTTTGAAGATTCCTTGTGTCTTTTACTTTTTCTATGTAAGCTTTGCAGTCAATGAATGTTTCTGCTATCAGGATTTATGGAAGTTACAGAAGAAAATGTATGGTTTGAAATAATGTGTTGACTGATGGCTTCGGCTCAGTGTTACAGATTCATCTGCTTTTTCATTAATTACTCTAATGCCAGTACTCAAAGGTGCTAAAAATCGCAAACAGTGACCTTGTGGGATTTTCAGAAATGCCAAACTGCATTTTGTGTCTCTCACAGTTGTAGAAATTCAGTTCTCCACCAAATATCACATTCTCTATCACCAGAAACCTCACTTTAGGTTTTTTGGTTTTAGGGTGTTTTTTAACATTCCCTGCCTCAGAATATCTATGATTCTATGATTTTTCCCCTCAAATTTTTGTCTTAATAACATAAACCAGTAGTCAGTGAACCAAAAACACTTGAGGGTATGCACACATATTTTGTGTACCACATTAGAGTTTATAATAGCAATACATTCACTACGTGCCTGTTAACCCCTGTATTATAAAGAGAAATTATAGGTTTTTAAACCCATGAGCTTGCGCAAGGTACGATGATCCTAAAACCTGTACTTCACTATTCAAAAGCACCCACTGCTGCCACCTACGGACGAAACAGATTCATAACTCCTACCTAATGTTGGAAAATTTATTCTTTTAGCAGAGGACAGTGATAGCTGCAGTAAGCATTCCCTGGGGAACAAGTCTACAATTCCCTAAACAGTTTTTAATTTAGGGGGAAAAAAATCTTGTGATGTTATATATATATAACTGGCATCTTGCTGCTTCTGAGTTACCAATGACCTGACAACTTCATGTAAATCAGTTCAGAAATCTCTACACTTTTGGAATTTTCTTAGCATTTCTTAGAAATGGGAAATCACTTTTCTTAGAATAGGAAACCTTAGGTAATACCTTATTCTAATGACACAGCAACTAAACTTTATCTATAGACTGAAAATGGGTTGAATGTACCACCAAATTAGTAAACATGTACTACAAAATCAGCATAATATTGCACCTCATGACTAGGTAAGTTCGGGCCTAGACACAGTTTCTTATAAAACAGTATACAGGAAAACTATACGGGAAGAGATTGGAATATTGTGTATTGGGGTGTTGATTACTTCAGCAGCATATCTGCACACAAAAAGGCTTCTTTCCTTTGACCTGAAACATCCTGTTATCTGTAGTTCATGCTTTGATGAGCTTGTAAATAAAAAAATAAATGTAATGGGTTTATAACTGAAGTAAAAATTTGGTCTATCAGATAAATCAAAGAAATTGGCTTGGAGGCCTAAATATAGGGATGGACCTTACCTGTACTGCGGCAGAGTTTCTATTCGTGGCTTTTGTGATGCCTGGCAACTAACAGCTGCTATCGAATTCCATGCCCAGGAGTAGATTTATTTAATTGCTGCATACTATAGGCCTGCAATCCATACTGCCAGCAGGCCTCTTGTGCATCACTCTTTGGCTGAACGGGTGTCTGCAAGGCAATGAACACTGTTTGTGTAACTGAAGAATAAGCTAGCACTATAAGTGTACTAACTATAGCTAAATTAGAACTGATGAAACAGCCTAGGGGCAAACCCCAACTCAAGCTAGCCCCTGGACAGTGAAGATGCAGTGCTGCTGTCTGACCAGGCAGCTGAAAGGTACCATTTGTTCTCTGACCTTGCAGGCCATCTGAAAATCAGAAGTTGGGAGTCAACACTAGCAAGCATGGCATGGCTAGGCAGGTAGCAGCGACTGCCTCAGAGCTGCCTCCCTGCCTCATGCCAACCCCTGCCTCATACTCCTCAGGAAGCCAAACACATCAGGTGGATCTGTGGCAGATTGAGAACCTGCAATAGGGGAAGGAGAAAAGAGATGTAGTGTTAGAGTGGGGAACACCAGTTTGTCATGCAAGGCAAGATGCAGACCCTCGTTAGTGCGCTGAAGACTTTAATAGCTCACCTTCCAGCATGTACTGCTGGTATTACTTGCCCACATTAGCATTTAAGCAGACCATAAAATTTAAACTTTGAAGTTTCATGAAGATACACAGTCCTGTTGAAGCCATGTAGTTTTGTTTTTCAGTTACATGCTGTACTCAGAGTTATCTGTTTAACAAGTCTTTTGGAAGTTTGCCTACCAAGATCATGTTTAGGAACTTCTGTCCCTTCAGAAGGCAATGTGAATCTGTTCTGTTTGCCCAGGCAAATCCTAGGAATGGCCCCAGATGGCATATAAGGGTTGCAACTCTATTTTCGTATAAAGAAAAACCATTTAAACAAAAATTTGCTATCACCAAACACTTTCTTGTACTTTGTATTGCTATGATCACCTTATAAGTTTACATTTATTTGTTACAGGTAATATATAGGATCTAAGTTTAAAATAATCAGGTATTATTTGAAATTCTAATATTGGTAAAGTTGCTCACATGAATATTATCTCCTTTGATTTCAGGTTAAATTATCTTTATTCTTCATTTGCAGGTACTTTAAGGAGCCTGCTCTAATTTCTCTAACAATGCCAGTTGAAAGGCAATTTATCAGGGGTTTCAGAGGAGACACTGCAAAGCTAAAAAGGTGAATTTCAGCACCTCACAGGCTCTAGAACGAATGCTGTTTGCAAACACAGTATTAATATTTGGATGACATTGACAAAATTTCACAAAGTCACAGAATATTTGAGGTTTGAAGGGACCTCTGGAAATGATCTTATCCAACCCTTCTGCTCAAGCAGGGCCACCTCGAACCAGTTACCCAGGACCACGATCAGGCCGGTTTTGAGTATCACCAAGGATCGAGATTCCACAACCTCCTTGGAGAACCCGTGCCAGTGCTCAGGCACTCCCACAGTGAAAAAGTGTTTCCTGACGTTCAGAGGGAGCCTCTTGTGTTTCAGATTGTGCCCACTGACTCTAGCTCTGTCACTGGGCCCTGTGAGACCAGAGACAACGGTCCTGTGGTAGAACTGAACTCCATCTTTTATGCATCATCCCTTCAGGCATTACATACATTGATGAGTTCCTTCTCTTTCATTGATGAGCCTTCTCTTCTCCAGGCTGGACAATCCCAGCTCTCTCAGCCCTTCCTCACGTGACAGATATCCAGTACCCTTTCACTGGAACACCCTTTTTTCTTTAAAATGCTGAAACCTAGATAGCTCTTATATGACACACAGGAGCATATATAACTCCTATATATGCTGCCAAGCGGGCATGTTCTCAGAATATACAGAAGATGCAGCTGTCACTACGACAAACTCCTGCGGCTTTTAGGAGCCAGCAGAGCCCAGGCTTGCCATTCACAGGGCAGCAGCGGGGCACCGACCAGCCACAGAAGAGTATCTCCTTTATTCCACCGAATTACCGCAGTGTTTGAGGTGTTTCTGGCCGCCGCTTTTAGCCGAAAGCCACCCCCGATCGGCTCGGCACCGATCGGGAACAGCGCCTCCCAACCGGGCGGAAGGCCTCGCGTTCGGGACCGAGAGGCGGAGCAGGGGGAAGAGTGGCTTCCGTCTTCCCGCCCTCGGCGTCGGTGTAAGCGGAGCCGGGAGCGCGGCGGTGGGGAAGGGGGAAGGTTTGTTTGTCGAGTGCCACGGCAGAGATGGTATCGCTGCTGCCGCGCATCGAGCAGCTCTCGTCGCGGGTGGTGCGGGTACTCGGCTGCAACCCGGGGCCCATGACTCTGCAGGGCACCAACACGTACCTGGTGGGCACCGGCTCCAGGTAACGACCCTCCGCAGGGTCGGGGGGAAGGGGAAGAGGACTGGGCGGCCGCCCTATCCCCTTGCCCCCAGCCCCGCTGAGACCTGTGCGCTGCCTCCGGCCGTTCCGAAATCTCTTAATGAGGGTAAAAAAGAGGAGAAGAAAACAAATATTACAGCATAAAGTGTTTGTGACCGGCTCTAGCAGGTGGTTTGGGTGGGTGGGGTGTGGACCGGGCGAGGGAGTTCTGTGAGGGAAGCGGATGGGTGTCTCTTCTCCGGCCTTGCAGGCCGTGCTAAACTTTGGCTCCTGCGGCTCGTCCTGGAGCTGGAAAAGTGTGGTCTAAGTTTATTTATTATTTATTTCTCCCCTTTGTAAATTCCTGTGTCACTGGTGCGGTGGAATGTCAGGGAGGGTGTGTGAAATATGGTGGCATCCTTTACTACCACATTGCTACATAGTGTAACATTAACTGTCACATGAGTGCAAGGAGCTATCTCACTTTTTGGGTTTGTTTCTCTTTCTTTTGTCCACGTGTAGAAGAGTCCTTATTGACACTGGGCAGCCGAATACTCCTGAATATATTGGCTGTTTAAAGCAGGCACTGTCAGACTTCAACGTCTCAATTCAAGAAATTTTAGTGACACACTGGCATTATGATCACGTTGGTGGAATACCTGATATCTGTGAAAACATCCCTAATGGTAGGCCAGAGATTTCAAGTACTGTTGAAAATGTTAGATATGTGGTAAAGAAAAAAACTTTCGCCGAGTGCTTCCGTGCAAATCAGATAGTTTATTCTTCTAGAATCTCCATATAAACTATATGTAATTTCATGATACTGCTGCAGTGCACAGAATAAGAGCAGTAGATCATCTGAATATTGTAGTGGCAGTTTTTCTTCAACTTTTATGCATACTTTTATAGTGAATTTTTTTTACATGTAAATATTGAGACCCTAATTTAACATCAGCAGTTTGCATGGTATTAAGAGATAAGAGAAAAACTGGATACTCATTCCTTTCTATATTGACAGTAGTGACAAATTGACCATTATTTTTGCTGTGTGGGGAAAAAAAAAAAAAAAATAACATGATCTCTGAAAAAAAAAAAAGTGCATAATTTTGAGATTCCTTACAGCAGATCATTAGTAATTGCTGACAAATTCATAGGCCTCAGATCAAGAGAGGAAAGCAGGTAGGGCAGTCTGCAGGTAAATTCTGATCTAAAAATGTCTATTTAGTGTTGATAAACAGAAAGATTTCTGCTTTAGTATCTGGCAGGAGAATAAGCAGAATGGATAATGTAGCAGTTCTTAGTGTCTTGGACTTTGTCGCAAGCTTTGTCACAGGCAGAGTTTGTGAAGTTTCCAGGTGTTTGTCTACAAAGAAGCATAGGCATTAGTTAAAACCGTGTTGATACCTTTGAGAGGTTTTCGATCTTGTCAACCCATGAGCATGGTTGTAAAGGCTAGCAAAGGATATAAATAACTTTCTGGGTTGCTCTCTGTAGCTGTTCCAACCAAGGCATTCACAGTTCATGTACAGGTGAGGATGGCAGACACTGGGGGAAGTTGCAAATCAAAGCCTCCATCCAGTGTTAGGCAAATGTTGAATGGTGCTTCTGTGAATCCTAATGCAGAATGTGAGCACAGAAATGTGTTGTCATAGAAACTTCTGGGTTTTGGCTCTTGATGGGTCAAGATTTGTAAACTGTAGTAATTATTGACATTTCTTTATTATTTGTGCTTTTTCATCTTCAAAATTGCTGCTTGTACAGAGTACAGTGTTCAGAGTCAGTGGCTTTCACTATTCAGTATTTGTAGCTCTGGAATAAATTCGCTTTGTAAACAAAGATACTGTACTGTATTTCTTGTTTCAAGTTTTGTATTCATACTGTATAATAATTAAGCTTTATTAGCGACAGATCTTTTTCTTTGCTTTTTTTAAAATAGACTCAGCTTATCGCATCAGTAAGCTTCCTCGTGTCCCTCACTGTGAAGAAAATATAAGAGGAGGATATGAATATTTTTATCTTAAAGAGGGAGATGTGGTGCAGACAGAAGGAGCCACACTCAGGTAAACATCAGTTTCTGCAAGTTTTCTGGATCACGTTTTTCTTCAGAATTCTGACATACATATATATCCTAATGATTGTCAAGCCACACATCCAGTCTTTTCTACACTTTTGGCGTGTAGACTTCCTACCATGATCTAGCAGGGTATGTTTATACGAAGAAATTGGTTTTATGAATGAGGATTATCAGGAATTAGCCTTTAGTTTTTATTTAGCAGACAAATTAAGAGCATTTCCCTTAAAAATATTTTCTCCAGGAAAATTAAATAGGCTTTTACTTACTTTTTCATCACTCTCAGATGAGTAATTATTAAAATTGATACATTTGGGAAGTTTATCGTAGTCTGGATGGATTATTTGGCATGCCTTTCTTTTTTGTTTTAAAGTATTTTCCAAAATGATACTAAAACCTACATAAAACGTTATATCTTAAACCTTTAACCTGCCAGGTTCTTGTAGGGTGCCAGTTCAGGAGGGCGTCTTCCCAGAGAGCATGTTGCCTGTCTTGATAGTTTGAACGAGTGTGAAGTAGAAAGCCACTCTGGCTCACACAAACACACATGCTGAAAAGATTGGACCATTCTGTTACCAGACTTCTTTCATTAACAAGGCATTACTCTTCTAAGGACAAATCTTGCTAGTTTTCCTCAGTTTCTATGTGAATTATATTCCATTTGTAGAATATACCAGTTGGCTGATTGGAAGGAAAAATTATATTGAAGGATGTATTTGACCAAAAGCATTTTATTTTGTTAGTGTGAAAAAAAAAAACCCAAACAAACAAGCACCTAAGCAACAACATAGAGAGTATTATACCGAATATTGCAGACCTATCACTAGCCTTAGTGGCATGTTTGGACAAAATTGATTTAGAGATCAAAAACAACTTGTTAAATTTGAATCCAAGTACGACTGAGATGGCATATTTTGAGGTTTGGGGTAGTGCGACCAAACTTTATGCTTGGATAAAAGCGGGTATTCCCACCTTGCTATTTCAGTAAGCATTTTAAGGATATGATTAGATCCACCACTGGCTCCTAAATAACCAATAACTGCATTGTAAATTTTGGTTATCCACCTTCAAGTTTTCAAGGTGTGCAAGGCGGTGTTGGGTTCTTTTCCATTTGTTTTTTTCCATATTAGTGGTTAAGTTTCATCAGGAACTGGAGGATACCACTTCCTACGAAGGCATGATGAAGCAACCCATGAACTTGATTTTCATGTTCCCTCTGCAGGGTGTTAGCTGATCCGCTTTCTGGTGAGCTCAGTATTCAGTAAGGGCTAGAAGTCATTACATCAGGTGGTGCTGTGCTTCTGGCCTCCCAGCCCTCTACTAATTCGGTTGGGTGCTGTTTAGTATGTATATTGTCGGCCTGTACACCATGCTTGGCATCAAATATGTCTGTTCCTGATCATTGCTTTGATGCATCTGCCATTAACAAGATTATTCTGATGAATTTCAGCAGTGATGTAGGTTTGAGTTGCGCTACTTTCAGTTTGAATCAACTTCATCATGAAGCTTTCTGCCTTTCAAAAGTTACAATGAAGGGACACTACAGTACAGCTCCTTAGAAGCTCATATCAGCTACCCATTCACCCTTTGCTTCATTCTAATGCAGGATTTATTCAAGCTGTGAGGTCCCAGATCCTTACCGTTGATGTTTAATGACCTGCACATAGAACAGCTAGAAGACCATGATTCCTTGTTGTATTTAACAGCTCCACTCTGTCATGGGGCTTTCAGGGAAAAATAAATTTTGGGAGACAGAACTTTATCTGTGTTGGATACAGCAGTTTATAGTTAATTTCTAAAAGAAATGGCACCATCATCCTTACCCTCTTTTGCTAAGTGCAAGGTGTATGTGAAGAGTTTCACACACTTCAATCTGGAAATGACATGCCAATTTAATTTTTTAAGGCTTCAGAATAAAGCCCTTGATAACACAAATTCTACATGGCTAGCTAGCTCCCTTAATGCACTTTTATTATGATGTGTCACACAAGTAAAAGTAGGTTTGAGATGTATTGTCTGCATGGTGTAGGAAAATAGACTGGGATTAGACAAAGGAGTATACTGTTTATGTTGACATTTCAGCTTTTTTTGGTCTATTTTTTTCTGTTTCTGGGCTACTTTCTAAGTGTTTGATTTTATTATTTGTTTCTAGCTTCTGAAAATGAAGCATATATGCTGTATGAAAAGCTTATGCTTTCTGTTGTTTTTTAAACAGAGTTTTATATACACCTGGACACACTGATGATCATATGGCTTTACATCTAGAAGAAGAAAATGCTGTATTTTCTGGTGACTGCATTTTAGGGGAAGGAACAACAGTAATTGAAGACCTGCATGACTACATGAAAACTTTGGAAAGGTTGTTACAAATGAAAATAGATTTAATATATCCTGGTAGGTGGTTCTATTTATAACTGCTCTGGTTTACTATATATTTTTTAACTACAGCCTCTAAGAATCTGAGAACTCTTATTGTAAGCAAACACCACTACTAATGTAGCAGTTCATGTTCATTACTTAATATATGTCCAGTGCCAAGAAGACTTTGTGGCATGGTGGTTTGCAAGGCTTGAAAATTTTTCAGTGATAGGTGTCTTTCCTTCCCAAGATTTCTCCATTTGAAGGTGAATCTTGTGCTTCTGTGCCCAGATCATGCAGAGGTCAGAATCACTGTTTGAGTCATACAGCAAATCTGGGTTTCTGATACTACTCTCTGTATGCTTTAATGTACCCTGGCAGAAAAAAATGATAGTTGTTGTTTTGGTGCTTTGCATCCCCACACATACTGCCAATGTGAATTACTTAGGAATGTTTTTGGAGAGAGATGTCTGTTCTGCAACATGGATTAATCACAAATTTATCTTGGAAAGCTGCAGAACTGTCAAATGGTTGTCTTATTTAATGACTCAGCTTAAATTTGAAAAAGAGACAAGAGGCCAAACACCACATTCTAAAAATGTCACTGATTCATTTGTTCTGAGATTTTTTCTTATTTTTTTTAACTCTATCTCCCCCAAACCTTGGGAATGCAGTTACTTTTCATATAAACCACATGTCTGTTTGGCAGGACTGGATTTTAAGAAATCATTATGTAACTAAGGTTTAAGCTCCTCACTTGCTTTTTCAGGGCTACATCTCAGGATTTCTTGTGACTTTTTCTGTTTCATCTTCTTCCACTTGTCATTCTGAGCAACTGCGTCTACATTCTTAGTTCTGTCTTCCTTCATTAACCATCTGTGTTTAGCCTACATAACCAAATCTCTTTTGTGTTCATTCTTAAAACATGCTTCTTTGAAGTAGGTGTTCTTTAAGTGCTTTAAAATCTAAGCATAAAAATGCTATTTAAGAAAAATATCATTGTAGATGTTTCATGGATATGGAAGCTGACATAGAAATAGTGACTTGCTCACAGTAATTTACTTTACTACTAGTAAAATTAATAATATTTCAGTCTCCAGAATCTCAGTCTATTGAACAATCGAATGTTCTGCTTTCCTTCTTTAACACCTTCAAAACACAGTATGTTCCTCTAATTGAGGTTCTGCCTTCCAAAACTCCATACATGCCAAATTAAATTTTATCTGTGGTATTTCACTGTCTCCTTAATCATTATTTATCTAAATTATACATTGACCAAGGTTAAATATTTGTGCATTATTTGTAGGTTTTTTGCTACACTTTTGTATGTTCATGCTGTACTTGCAATAAGAAAGCCAGTGGGATATTGCACATTTTCAGACATGAGTAGCTAACTATTGAGACAGTTTGGAACTAATTTTCTTTTTTTATCTATGCAGCACAAAATGTTTGTGCATTTGTGTAAAAGATAGCTATTGCCCCATCAGAACAATTGTTTAAATTAGCAGTATGAACTACAGTAACATGGTTAACTAGAAGGTAGTGGTATTTTGCTTTACCAATACATTCTAGATAAGTTCAGTACTTTGACTTTATTGCAGTTTTAGGTCTTCATAATTCTTGAACTGTTTCTGTACATGCTTTAGCATTCACATTGCAGCCTCAGAGTTAAATGTAGGAGAGCATGAATTTGTGTAACAAGCTGGCTGCTGGCTGCCTGTGAGTAGCTGAATTTTGCCTTCTTCCATGTTTTTTTGATTTATTGTGGAAATGAATTCAGGCATAATGCTCATGACAGTCTATTTACAGATGATAGTTGATGAGAATTCTTCAGACCAGTAAAGGGCTTTTTAGTCAGTAGAGGGCTCCCCATCCTGTAATAATAAATGATTGCTTGAAAATACAGGTATAAAGCATACTGGAGTTAGGAAATCTGCATGAAATTTCATGAGCTGATTCTTTTCTTCAAGTTCATCCTTTGTGCTTTAATTTACAGTAGAGAGTCTGTATTACTTCATAGGATGTTATGAGAATAAAAACTTACTGTTTCTGATCATATGGGCTCTAGAGAATTCTGAAATAATAAGAAGCTGCTGGATACAAAGTCTGAATTACTGGAAAGATGGTCAATTTTGACATCTGTTTCACCTGCTCAGAAGCATTTTACATTCATGCAGATAGTTATTGGTGAAGTTAACTGTGTAGCTGTTAATTATGGATGGAAAAGATCCCATCTGGACTTAGTTGTAAGCTTTCTGACATCATTTTAATGTATGTATATGCATACATATTGCTGTAATGGATATGAAATTCCTTTAACTTTGGAAAATGTGGGTTCCATTCCAGGTACTGACATGCACTTAGAAGAGCAGGGCCTGGTTTTAAGACTGTCTTGTGATTCCATGTTCAGGCCTTAATTTTGAATACTTTAATGTGACTTCGGTCATTAGAGGATGCAAAAGAATGGACAGTTACCATTATAGTCTCTTCATAGTCTCTGCTCTGTATATTTTGATGTGTTTTTTTCTAAATTTAAACTTTTGTGTTTATAAGTGGTAACATATTGACTAGAGATACCATCATATTTGTTATTTACGTTGTAACAATAGCTTCAAATTAAATATCTTTGAAATCAATAAATATATGTGCATATGAGATTAGTTTTATATTCAAATGTTGCATATTTATTGTTGATAATACTACCTTTACACAAGATGAGCTTCAGTGTATATTTTGTCATTTCAAAACTGCTGAAGTGATTGTATAAGTGAATATATGCATAAATATTTTTACGTGTGAAGAAGAGATTCCTTTGACACTTCATTTCACAGATATTCAAACCATGAAAAATTAGTTGCTGTTTTTCTATACACTGCATGTCCTCAGGAAAAATAAGCTCTAATTTTAAAAGCTTAAAACTAAAACCCCATGTAGTCAGTTAACCCAAAAATACAAGTAAAAAATATGGGTTTTTTAAAATAGTCAACCTCAGAAGAAACTGATTGGATGATAGCAAGTAACTTCTAAAAGAAAAGTATGGGTTTTTACAGTAGTTTGTTTTATAAATTACTTGGAGTTTATACTGGCAAAGCCAGAATTTGGTGCTGCTACTTCAGGTAGGGTATACAGGCAAAAAAATAGAAAACCTTGCTAAATGTATGTGACAAATATTCATGCAAGTAAATTTCTCCATAGGTAAAACATTAAACTTATTTTCTGTGCATGTAACTCTCAATGTCTGAAAAATACTTAATCTATTGGTTTAGAGTATCATGAGACAGTATTTGATTTTTCCACAAAGATTAGTTCTTTACCAATTAAGCCTTTTTCTTGTTTGAATGAAAGACCTTTCAGTAAGTTGAACATTTCTGATCTACCACAGTAAAAACACGTTTTGTTTATTAACCAGCCAGACGTAAAATGATCCACATATAACCTTCCTTGTGCATTGCTTATTCCTGCCCTGACACATTCCAGCTGGCTCACTGAGTTGTGTTCTACTAGGTTTTTTGATCAGACTTATGAAAGTCCATTTTTAAGGAAATAAAGTACAGTGTGTGAGTCAGTTTGGAAGATCTGTCCTGGAAAATTCATCTGTTGTAATGAAAATGTTACTTCTCTCACCCTTGTGTTTGCTAGATAGCCCCCAACAGCACAGTAGTACATGAGTCCTTTGACTCACAACTACTGTTCAAAGACCAGGATCAGTTAAAATCATCAGTATCAATATCCTTTGGGGAGACTGGTATGGGCAAAGGTAACACAAAGAATCTTCAGCAGTGAACTCCTTTCCTGAACTCCCTTCCTTCTTATTTTTTTAGTTTTCATAGTCTAATCTTCCCTTGCTTTCCTTACATCATATGAAGTGTTCCCTTTCCATGTTCGTGGTTTTTTCAGATCCTAATTTTTCCTTTCCATCGTAGTATATTTCAGTTGAAGACTTGAAGACTGTGTTGCAGATATCCAAACTTAATTTTTGCCTATTTATATACCAAAAAAAAAAAAAAGAGAGGGTACTCTGGCAGGGTGGTATGTACAGGTACTGCTCTCTTCTTAAGATTTTTAAGTTTCAGAGTTTACATAAGAATGACTCAGTTATTCAATAACATACTTAATTCCAAATATAAGTAATAGTGCTCTGTTATGTGTCTTTTGATTTAGGTCATGGCCCAGTAGTACGTGATGCAAATACTAGAATCCAGAACTACATTTCTCACCGAATTGCACGTGAACAGCAAATTCTGAATGTTTTCCAGAAGAATGTTGGAAAATCATATACATCCTCAGAACTTGTAAAGATAGTGTACAAGGTAATTGTTGATTAGAAGTTTTTAGATCAAACTAAAAAAATCAAAGTTATGCTCATAAAATGGTATGTAACAGTTTAAGTATTTGAGTGAAGACAATGGTGGCTTTTTAAAAGATATAAAAGAAAATATTTCTGCTTGTTTGGAATTCATATATGACTGTGCATTTAAATTATATTGTTTAAGCACTTTTATTGGCATGGGGCCTGGCTGATTCTTATGAACTTTTATTTCATTATCTAGATGGTCCTAAGCACAGTTTCAAAGGACCAAGCAAAAATAAAGTTTTAGTGCTTGGTTCTAAGTGAAAAGTAAAAGATGACTGTTAAATGTTATTTGTCAAAGTGGTTTTGGAGTTTTCTGAAAGATTGGTTCAAACTTCTAGTTCCTGGTTTTACCAGTTTGCAGGAGGGTGCAGATGAACTGCAGTTGTGTAGAAATGGATATTTCACTCAGAAGTTGGGTAGCCCGTATGTGTCATTAGACAGGTCTAAGAGTACTTTTCCAGTGCTTCATTATTCTTCATGTAACTTCAGTGATTTGGATCTGTGATACGGGGGTTGCCTGTCCTAGCAAGTAGAGGTAAAAGAGATAAAGCATTTGCTTTGGAAGATGTCAAAGTTGGCAATGGCAGTGGTTTGTGAACAGGTCTGAAACAATTTCACAGCTCAATTTTCATGGTTATGCTGATGCCCAGTTTCCAAAAGAATGACTACATTACCTTGGAACATTTTCTGATGCTGAGGTATTGTGGCTGTTTAGCTCCTGCAGTTTTCCTGCCTGAGCAGTTTTTAAGTGTACAGCTGTTAACATGTTTCTGTAAATCACAAACCACTTGTCCTGTCCCTATGTGATAAGAATTCTTTCAGTACTACTAAAGCATTCATAATTAAAAAAAGTATAATCTTTCAGGGTTTTTTTAAGATTCCAAAATTACTGAGCTAGTTTTCTAGCGAATTTTCCTGCCAGACTCATTATTTGGAGAACTTTTTAATTTTCAGAAAGGAGGCTTTACTTTGAAGATGATACAGCTGAAGATGATGATGTTGAGAAATTTTTTTGGGTTTTACCTAATGAGCATTGGAAATATTAAGAGACATTCTGTTCTTCTGAATTTGTATAAGGATGTTTAAACCTATGCAAATATTGTCATGGAATAGAAGTGAAAGTATCAGTGGACAAATGCATCTTTAAATTTGTCTTTAAAAATAACACAGCTACACTGACAACCTGGTGCAGACCAAGTTTAGAAAACCACAGGTTTCTTAGCATTGGCCAGCCTTTGCATAATACAGATGGATAATGCAAAGCGTGAGCAAAGCAAACAGAAATGTGTTATTAAGCTACCAGTTTAACTGCTACAAAATTGATTTGCTCATTTCAATTTGTTGTCATTAGATAACTGAGTGCTCAGCATAGCAATTCAGAAGAGAAAAATCTATATTAATAAACTACAAGTTTCATATATTGAAAAAATAATTAGGAGATATTTAAACAAATAAAGAATGTCTATTTGTGTTCCTGTTAGGAGATCCCTGAAAATTTACTTCGAGCAGCAGAAAGTAACCTCCTAGTGCACTTGAAGAAGTTGGAGAAAGAAGAAAAAGTGTGTAAGTTGTGGATGGAGGGTGGAAGGAGCATAATTTTCATTTTGATTTTCTGTGTGCTGTTTCTCATTATATTTTAGTGCATTATTTCTTGGTGTGTAAAAAAAAAAAAAAAATAAAAACCCAAAAAACAAACCACAAACCTGCAGTTAGTTGCAGTAGCTGTCCTTCAGGCAATTTGAAGTAGAATTGCATACAAAACACGTATACAGTTATATACTGCAATCTATATACCTCTCATTTTTTATGTAAGACATACCATGGAATACATTCCTCTAACACTAGTGTTTGTACCTTTGTGTATTTGCTGAAATTCCTACCTAAATGTGCATGCACATAGCATTTGATGGGATTACATTTTACAATTCTGCCTTTCCTAAATATGTATTGTGGTATGTTTGTGTTCTAGAGGCAGTTAAAATCACTTAGTGTGAATTTTTACAATCTCTGGTTAGTACAGTACTGAAGTAGAGCAACTATATTTAGTTTGCTGTTTCTAGATTGTGCCTTTACAAGGTGAAGTATTCTATTTCTGTAATGGCATATGCATGCAGAAACATTCAGCCAGAAGCTAAAGAGAATACTTCTTTCTGTACATTATATAATGCACCCAGGACTGACTACTTAGGAGTAAGAATTCTTGTTATTCAAAAATAGACTAGAGTCACACAAAGACAGTCATTACTGAAGTTCAGAAAATCATGTCCTTATGCCATGAAAGCTTAGTGCATGATACTTGGTGCACCAGCTCCTGAATGTGATCTCAGTTCTTGGATATTAACATACATTACTGACCTACACATTTCTCCAGTTTGGTTCCACAAGATGCTATATGGGCCATCAGAGGCTGTTGACTATCCTTTCACTGGCAAAGTAGCTCAAGAACAGCATTTTCTGTTTAGGTGAAGTAGTGGATAAATTACCATCCTCTTTAAGGTAGACTTGCAGTCCTTCCTGCAAAAGATTGTGTGTGTGCATCTTAAATATCCAAGAATTAATTTGTTTGAATAAGAGAGTGATTTTCATCCCTCAGGGTGGTATTTTTTTGTTGGGATTGGGTTTTTTGTTGTTTGTTTTCCAAAAAAGTACCCTTTTCATGCTGACTAGAAAAAAAACCACCCTCAATTTTCCTCAGAAATCACCTTTGAATTTTGAAGAGTGAGCAGATACAGAGCTTCAGATATGTGCCCCAAGTTGCAACTGTTTGCAGTTACTAGAAAGCTTAAATAACTAGAGGAAGAATTGTTGTGACTCTTGTACTCAGCTGCATGCTCCTGCTTTCCAGAAAGCTTTGTTGCCCTTTAACATTTTTTGGTTTGATCTATTTTTTAATCTTCAATTCGTGCTCACAGAGAAGGTAGAAAGCAACCTTATCAGAACACTCAGAGGTTTTCTGTGCTGATCTCTTAGACCCAGATCAATGATAAGCATGTAACATCATGTCATGAACTTAGTCAGTTTTTCAGTTCAAATTAAGGACATCTGTTAAGGAAGATTGATTCTATTGGTTCTGAGCATGTAGCATGCAAATGCTTGTGTACTCATGGTACTTATTAATTTGGCTTTGATATGGTGTCCTTTCCACATAGTCTGAGTTGCAGTATTTCAAGTTTTGTTCTCATTATGGAAGACTTGAGTTGCAGTCATAACACTGTCTGCTTAATTTTCACAAAGTATTTTTCCAAAGAAACATGTTGTCAGTATTGATAATGAACATGACAGGGATATTACAACATTACAAGAGAGTTACTCAATGCAAATTAATAGCCATATGCTGTCTGCTGAAGTCATTAATTCACCACTTCATTGTAGGGATTGCAGTTTATGTTAATATTCCTTTTATACCTTCACTTAGGAGTGATACTGCCTTTACAGATTTGCTTTTCTCACAACAGAAAAATAATGCTTTGTGTGGACGAGCATGGTACAATAGGTGCATGTAAGCTTTCTCCAATATTTTGATATAAAAATCTTGGTCATTGCTGCACATTTTTAGAACACAGGTGATGAGATAAAAATAATTTGGCTGTTCCTAATTTAGCAGCACAAAGGTTTTTTCTCTTAAGTTCATAAACTTCAGAAAAGGAACCAAGTGCTCTCTTACCTCAAATTTCTTAATACCTAAAATTCTAATGTTCTGAACTTTAAATAACTGTAGGTTTATTAAATCCTATTTTATTAATCATTCTTTATATTGCTAGGTTACATTGTGAAACAGTGAATGTTTATCCCCTTCCATTAAAACTCAATACTGGCCTGAGGGAAAGTATTCCAATACTTTTGATGAAAATGACATGTATAGACATACATGCACATGTACAGGTGAAGTTTGAGATAGTCTAATGTTTATATAGTGTCTAAATGTTAGTTTGCAACTAATATGGCCTTGTTTTCTTAACAGTACGTGAGGACTCTCCCAAACTCAGATGGAAAAACAATTTATAAGTCACACAAGATTGCTCAAGAATATTTTAAATCTGCACAGTTGCTGCATGAAAAAATAAAATGATGAGCTGGGACAACAAGCAAAATCACAACTAATTTCTCCTTTACTTTTTTTTAAAAAGTGATACCAATTTTAAAGCATTTAACAGTCAGTTAAGCTCCCTTTTAACTTCCTGTGCAATGCCATTCTGGGGTCTTTTTCAGGTCTCCTGGTTTTTCCTTCTTTGTGTTTTCTGTTTACCTGCATTTCCCATCTTGGCCACTTTCTTGCCTCTTCTCCCACAAACCTTATATTTTTAGTTTTTGGATTATTTCTGTCTTCATAATTACTCAGAAACTTTCACATGGACTTCCTGCCATTACTAATTGCTCATTTCCTGTAGCTGTTTCATGAATTTATAGTTGCCTCTCTGATCATGAAGAATAAACATGGAATTATCACTGTTTTTTCGTTGAAAAACTGAAGTCATGTGCTGTGAATGATGTTATTTTGCTTCAGAAAAACAGAAAGATCAATGAAATGGCAGTTTTCTGTCGTGAGGTCTAAAAACCTAAGCCAGAAGGAAACTGGTGTGAAGTGGTGATGTTTCGTGAACTTTCTGAGCTAATAAAGAAATCTGCTGGTAGACACAGTATCTTCTGGTTTACTGTGCTTCATCTTGAAATACACAGAATGGCTTTAGACTTCAGTTAAAGTACTGCTGGAATTTGCAGGCAGCAAAGAAAGCAAGAGGATACAGATCAGAGAATTCCATGTTCTGCTCTGTGCTGTAGCAAACCCATGACACTCTCAAAAAATAGTGAAATTGTAGTTTAACGAGTCTTGTCATTAATGATCGTGTATGGTGTCTCTGGAATGTTAAAAGCAGAAATTGCACTAAGATGCATATACAATAAAAGATATTTACATTAGCTATGACATGTTGTGAAAGTCTTGTGACTTCTTGTTGAATATGAGATTATGAATCACAGGAGGTGTTTGCTTATTTAAAAATAGAGTGGTAATGTAAGCTAAGTGTCATGTATGTATAAAAATGGGGGTTAGCCTTTTTACATCCCTGACATGAATTCATTCATCTGTGCAGCAAGCATTAAAACTTAAGAATGAAAACCAGAGAAGGCACAATTTCTGTCTCATCAAGCTGGAAGGACAAATGTCGTTTGATGCATTAAGTTTCTAAACTGCCATGAACAGAAGCTGGAAGAAGCACAAACTGTGTTTCCAGTCTTCTGCCAGCTAATTTGGAGATCCTGTCCTGAGAGCAGCATCACTAATCATTGTTCATAGAGTCATAAAATTGGAATCTCCCCTGGAGTGACTTGTGCCCATTACCCCTGGTGTTTTCCATGTGACTGACTCCTTGTTAAAAGGGAGTCTCTTGCTTACTTTTAGGTACCCTTTAAATACTGGAATATGGTGATAGTGTCCCCCCTGAGCCTTCTCTTCTCCAGGCTGAAAAAGCCTAGCTCCCTCAGCCTTTCCCCATACAGCTTCCCAATCCTCTGATCATCCTTGTAGCCCTTCTGTGGACCCTCTCCAGCCTGTCCATTTCTTTTTTATAGAATGGGGACCAAAACAACACAGTATTTCAGGTGTAGCCTGACAAGCACTGAGTAGAGTGTGATAATGACATCTTTATCTCTGCTGGGGATGCCCGTGTTGAGGTAACCCAGCATCCTTTTGGCTTTCTTTGCCACACTGTTTGTGTGCACACTGTTCACTTCTAATGAGCTTGGGTCCACCAGGACTCCCAGGTTTAAGAGCTAAGAAAAAGGTTTGATGGTAGTTACGACCTTTTCAGATTTTCTATTGTTTCCTGCAAATGTCATTCATAATTATGTCTCTTAAGCATGTTTGATGAATACTGGATTCAGAAAAGCTTCCCATATAGGAAGGGAACTCTGTGTCTGTTACTGTGGGGGCAGTAATATGCCAAATCCTCCACACTCTTGTCCCCTGAAATGGTGTATTGGGGTTGCATAGCAAGGTTTTGGTAGTAGGGAGGCCTAGGTGACTTCTGTGAGATGTGAAAAGCTTTCCCAATTCAAACAATCATTTGGAGGCCTACTGTTTCAAAATACAAGTATCTGTAAAGAAACCTAGTAAACGCAGACCAGCAGCCCACTGGCAACCACTGATGGCTGATGGTCTCTGGTGTTTTAGATCATCTTGCTTTGCCTAAGGAGCTAGAAAAACCATCATGTTGCTGAAGAGGGGACTCCAATAAACAGGTTTGGAAACTGTTCAGATGAGGCAACAGGTTCCCTTGTTTTCCATTTCAGTATAGCAGCTTATAGCGTACCATCAGGACAAACACAAAACCAGGTTGAAAACAAGACTCTCTGTGCTTGTATGAGAGGAGTCCTAGCCAGGCACTTAAATGAAGTACTTGCTCATTATAGCTTGGGGAAAGGATGTCTTGTCCCAGTTCAGTCCTATTTGTTGTATTCTGTGGAGATGAGGTGACCTGATTTCTTTTAAGGCTGAGGTGGGACATGATGCAAGACTCCACTACAAAAGGGATTCTAATTTTTATCCCATCCCAATATACTTCACAGGTGAGATATGTTACATCCATGACTATATGGTATGCAATCAGGATGGACTTTCACAGTGTTATTGCTGAAATTTTTTTTTTAATTTTAAGGTTACAAAATAACTGCTGTGGCCAGGAATCAGTTTAACCCCAGTCAGTCACTACGCCCCATGCAGCTGCTCTCTCACTCCCCCTGTGTTGGGATGAAAGAGAAAATTGGAGAGTAAAAGTGAGAAAACTTGTGGGTTGAGATAAAGTCAGTTCAATAAGTAAAGCAAAAGCTGTGAACACAAGCAAAGAAAACAAGGAATTCATTCACTACTTCCCATCAGAGGCAGGCATTCAGCATCTCCAGAAAATCAAGGCTCCATCACACATAATGGTTATTTGGGAGTACAAACACCGTACCTCCAAACATTCCCACTTTCCTCCATCTTCCCCCAGCTTTATGTGCTGAACATGACACCATATGGTGTCATATGGTATGGGACATCCCTTGGGTCAGTTAGATGTCCCAGCTGTGTCCCCTCACAACTCCTTGTGCATCCCCAGCCTACTCACTGGTGGGAGGCGCAGAAAAGTCCTTGGCTCTGTGTAAGCACTGCTCAGCAGTAACTAAAGTATCGGTGTTATCAACAGTTTTTAGCACAAATCCAAAACCTAGCCCTATACCAGCTACTGTAAGTAAATTAACTCTACCCCAGCCAAAAACAGCACACCAGGGGATGATCTAGGACACAAAGTATCTTTGGACTTAGATATGAATGCTAGTCCTGCTTAAACCTTCATTTTATATTGAAAAAAAATCTCCAGCTGTGATGGGGAAAATTTCTGTGGCCTTCTCCGTATTTTTAAATACCTCAAAACATCTCTAGATACCAAGTTTCCCTGTCTCATGATTTAATAAATTCATACAAAACCTCTCAGTACCTTCGCTGCTGATAAAGGTGTCTCACAGTTGCAAAAACCCAGTCGTACACCAGCCAAGTCTGTTCCACGAGACCTCACTGCTCCATACAGTATGAAGAAATCAACCTATTAAGAACAGTTCATATGATGTGCTTGGTGCACGCTCACAGTTCTGGCAAGGCAATGCCAATAGCTGCATCTTAATGTCTTACCCTGTATTCATTAGCTACCGGCAGCAAAAGCTGTTCTGACAATGCTAAACTTCAGCCATAAATTACTCCTGTTCCTGAACTTTCTTCTATATATATGCACTGTATCTGCCAGCCAAAACATTGAATAAAGTGGCATTTATTTTGAGGAACTTAAGACAGTTCAGCACTACTGTCAATTTCTCAAACCTTTTCATTCACGTTTTAACCTGGCAACACCCTTCTCTGCCATGGGGTTGTTTTTTTAACCCGCGTCTAACCTCCCTTTTGATCTCTTCCTGCTGTACCTCCCGTCTAGCTTTTCTTCCCTTCTGGCTTTCTTGTCATTGCAGTCTTCGTTTCTGTTACTTAGACAACGCAGGTTCTTCCTGGCTGTACCTCTAACGAGAGCAGGCGCCAGCGCAGGGAAGCTGTGGGTGTCTCGCGGTTGCGCCTCGGCCCTCACCAGAGCGAGGGCGGCCTCACCGTGGCGGCCTCCGGGAGCCCGGCCCCAGCTGCGGCCGCTCGGGCGGCAGCAGCGCTCAGTCAGAGTCCGGGCGGGCGGCAGTCGACCCAAGGGAAACCCGCACTGCGCGGGATGCTGGGCAGAGCGGAGCCCGGCCCTGCTCTGACCGGCCGCTGACTGGGAGGGTGAAGGCCCCGCTTGAACCGAAGCGCGGCTACCTCCTCCGCCACCGCGGCGGGACTCACGGCCATTTTCCGTTGCCGCTGCCTCGGTGCGAGAGGGAAGCAACAACCGTGCCCTACGCAGGCTCTAGACTAGCAAGCAACCCATTAAGGCAGCACCCTCGGCACCACTGGCCGAGCCTCCCGCGCCAGGCCCCGGGGCGGCCCCCTGGGGGCGGGGAGGCGCCAAGGGCCCCCCGTTGGTGGGTTTGAACTGCCGGGCGCTGCCCCGGCGCTGCCCCCTGGTGAAGGGGCCGCGGGGTGCTGGGGGGGCTGCCCTGGGTGCCCCGTGGGGTGTCCGTGGGGGGCTGCGGCGTGGCCCGGTGTGTCTGCGGGTACGAGGGGATGTGGTGCTGTGTCCTGGGCGGCGTTAGGGGCTGCGGTGTCCCCGAGTGCTGCTGGGCCGCGGCGTGTCCGCAGGGTCGGGGCCTGTGCTGTGTCCCTGTGGAGCACGAGTGATGGCTGTGGTGTGTCTGTGGGGCACATGTGCCAAGGTCATGGTGCTGGGGCTCTGCTGGTACGAGAGGAGCGGGTGTCCCCCTCTGAGATGGGCTCTGCGCTCCCCCAGGGGCAGTGGGTGGTTGCTGAAGGATGCTGCTGTGGATGTGCTGCAGTGGGAGTGCTGTTTCTTGCTCCCCTCTTTCTCCTTGCCATGGCAGCATTTGGATGTTTGAACGCTCAGGTTTGTTAGCCCTTACAGTGCCTAAAGGGGCTGCAGGAAACCTGGAGAGGGGCTTTGGCCAAGGGCCTGCAGGGGCAGGCCGAGGGCAATGGCTTGAACCTGCCAGAGGGGAGACTGAGATGAGCTCTTGGGCAGAAGCTCTTCCCTGTGAGGGTGCTGAGGCGCTGGCACAG
>JAOEHX010072356.1:16919-29391 GCA_025448015.1 Bolborhynchus lineola | reverse complement strand
GACACAGGGGCTTGGAGCAACTGCTCCAGTGGAAGGGGTCCCTGCCCGTGGCAGGGGTTGGAACTGGATGAGCTTTAAGGTCCTTTCCAACCCCCATCATTCCAGGATTAAGTCTTTAGCATGGACAGATTGGAAGTGATGCTTGGTGGCAGGCTGCAGAAAACTTACTTATTATAAATATTTGCTTAACCTAATGTGCAATTTACAATGGCGCTGAAGTTTTCTCCTAAAATACTCATGTTAGTAGTCTTGCATCTTAGCCAACTATGAAACTGTTCTGTTAGTACTGAACTTGATGATCTTAAAGGTATTTTTCAAGCTAAGTAATTCTGTGGTTCCTTTTAAGCCAGTAAAGCTTCAGATTCCGGGGCAGACGTGCGGGTGCGTATCTTCTGCTCTTGAAATGCATTCGATTAAATGGAGAGCATGAGGCAAGGTTTAAGTTTCCCTAAACAATGGATGGATCTTTCTGTGATTCTTGCATGACTCAGTTATAATAATCCCTTCTGATTGTGCTGTTTGGTTGCTGAAACCGAGCAGTGAAGTTTTGTTGGTAACTCCCTTATAAACAACTCGAGTTGCAATTTGCAGAAGGCATTTTTCTCATGCTGTTCTGTTCTGCTGGAGCCTGTATTTAGTTCTGTAATGATGTGGATGCTGGCGATGAGCTGTCCAAAGGAATCACATGGCTTTACTGGGACACCGGGATAATAGCGTGCTGTGTTCTGCAGCTCTCCTCATGCAGCCTCCCCTTTGTCTGTGCAGGGTCTCTGAAAGCTTGTTTGGACCTTTTCAGCGCAGGAGACACCGACTGTACAAGTTTCTCACGTTAGCACATGTCCCAGGCTATTTCTGTATGTTGACCAAAAGAATCTGAGATGATGAATAGTCTGTGCAATAATTGCAATATGGCTTAAAAGCACTGGATGGGCTGCTGCTTCCTGCCCTGCTATCGCAGGGTTAGTGAAGAAACTACTGAGCGATGTCAAACTTCTGCTTCTCATTTGCTCAGAGATGCTTCTTCGTGTCTGTCAGACAGACCCACATTAAGTAACGTAATGCCCTGCCATGCCGTAGGTGGGTAGATAAAGCAGATCCTTAGGAGGAGTAGAAAATAATAGGCAGGGTTTTGACTTCTGCAGGAAGTGAAAAAACTTACAAGAACAGTTGACTTAAGTCAGTGCTTCTCTTCAGGCTCAGTCTTTGTTCTGTTCTTTCTCTTTATAGCATCTTCACTGTATTTCAGTAATGTTTTCATCAGAGAGAATGGTCATTAGAACGAATGAGCTTGAATGGATTTCACAGCCGTTTTATATCCATATGGCTGTGGCAAAGCGCTAGGACAAAACACCTGCATGCATGACATACTAAAGAGCATAAAACAGCAGCTTATCAATAGGCAGAGCTGTAAAGTAAATGTATATACATGATCAGCTGTCTCTAATGCATGAGGTTTGTGGGTACTTATGTTTGCCAGAGATTTCCTTACATGGGAATTCAGGGTTTGATAATTAACTTGTAGCCAGCAGCACTATGCAGTAATGTAATCCTGTGCTTTTCAGATTACCTGCTTCAGAATGAGTCAGAGTAATTACTTTATCTGCAGCAATGACAATGGTTTTACAGGATTGTAATGTTCTTTGCCTTGGCTGTTTCAGAAGCTGTGCTTGCAGTTGCCTTCTGCAGGCCTAGAGAATGCAGAGCACTTCTGTGCGCTTCAGTGGCGAGGGAGATAAGGGTTTGTTTGCCATGATAGCAAGAACAAGTGAGTATAGTGCTGCTGTTTGCTAGAGAACAGTTTGATCAGACGCCACTGACGTGAGCATGGACTCAGCTGTGAGCTAAAATTAAGGCTATAGCACAGTGGATTTGCATCTCTCAGTCTGGTCTCTACAGGAATGGGATGTTTCTTCCCGATTGTATCAGCTGCTTGAGGTCTCTGTGTTTTCTGGTAGTGCTGGTTGCTGGGTTGCTGGTGCCGTGAGACCTGTGAGAAGTAAATAAGAATGGCAGCATGGGAAACAGCCTTGGAAATGTGGTGCTGTTATCCAGTATAGCACAATCAGGATGTGTCCATCTCCGTAAATTTCCTTTTTATTGTTAATAGAAATATATAGAAAGAAAGGGAAAAAATAAGCGGATATACCTCTAAAATGAGGGAAATGCCTCAGATCTGATTGATACCAGAGGAGGAGAACTGAGAATCTGAGCTCTGGCCCAGGAAGGTTGAAGTAATAGCTACGAAGGCGACAAGAAAGTAGTGGTAAAGATGACTTAATTCTGCACAGTTGAGCTAAAACGAAGTACAAAATGCAGCGCTCGGATTCTCATCTTGCCAAAAGTGTCATTCTGTGTTGATATATGTCAAATGGGTGTTTGGGTATGAATCTTATCAGATGTTCTGTACTTAAACCCAACCATATTTACTATGCCATGCGTGGGCTGTATCATATTCCTGGAATCAGAGCTGACTTGTCAAGCAAACCGTCTGCCTGACATTTCCTTTCAGAACAAAATGTCACTGCAGGTACCCTGGGGGCACAGAGACGTGGCGCTGGTAGGCCCTGCTCCCCAGCAGTGGGCTCAATTCAGACTAACTGCTCAAATTGGGTATCCTGTTGGCATAGGGAATAGTGGCTGCCTGTCTTACTGCCAAAGGGCTGCTTGCTCGAAGTTGATATCTTTGCTAATTCAGTTTTTTTGCAGCTCTTGCATCTATGATGTGTTTCTGATAGCTGAGGGCTGTCTCACTAAAGCTAAGTCACTGGAAGCTTAAAGTTCATCATGACATTTCCTCTTTGCAGTGGGGAACTCCTTAGAGGTAGGCTTTTGAGCTGTTCTGTGTTGCACATCTTTCTCCCTCTTCACTTCTGAAGCCTTTGCCTAGTCTGGAGCTGTTGGTCTTTTTCTAATTGTAGGCTGTTTTGTCCTTACCTTGTAGTCTGGCTGCTTTTCCTTTCTTGCAGAGTCAATCCTTAACCCCTGCCAAAGGAATCCCACTTGTAGGCCATGTGTGTGCCCGAGTTGCCTTTCTTCCACAAGGCTCTTTTGTTAGGAACAGTTCTGGGCTACCTTCAGCCACTGCTAAGCTGGCTGGGAAATGGAAGGCAGGCAGCCTTCTCATTGTGCTTTCTCATGTTACTGCCCAAATCCCTCTTCTCTTCCCTGGGGTCTGCTGCACCCACCCAAGAACTGCATTTCAGCTGTCAAAAACTGCATTACATCCGCACTGCAGAATTAGTTGTTCATGCTTAAGAGCTGCGTATTTGCTCAGGGCTTGTAAACACTGTCATGGAGAGTTTGACAGCAGTGAAAAATGGATTTCAGTTGCTGGTGTGAGGGGAATATAACTAGCTTGAGTCCTGCCCGCAGACTTGGCTGCAGCCTGTGAGTGCCCACCTCTGCTGGGGAGCACATCCAGCCTGAGCTACTATTGCTTGTCTGTGGTTGCTGGGGCAGCTTGGGCACACGTTTGTGAAGCTGTGGTGATGCTGTCAAACTGAGGAGGCTATGGAAAGCAGGGTTTAGTTCACCTTCTGTAGCAGTTACTGTCTCATGACTTACATCGTGAGTCTTGCTCCAGGAGCTTGCAGTCTGATGGTATCTTACCAGCCAAAACAGTGTCAGACTAACCAGAAATGGTTTCTTTGCTTGCAGTTATGTTCCTGTGGTCAGCTCGATGGTTTGAGGTGTGAAGGACACTAGTGATAAAATGGGATTTGAATTATACTCTGCTTCTGGAGGATGGATACATTAGGAATAAAGGTTGAATAGACAGATGCCGCCTATGCTTTTGCTCCTTAAAGTGTAAAAGCTCTGTTCCTCCAAAGCAGTTATGATTTCCATACGCTTGAGAGGAACAGGAGTAGCACAGTACAGATGCCATGGGCTTGCATGAGGCACCAAAGAGAATTACCTAACCTGATCTGGTTCATTTTGGGAAGCTCTACTTCTGGCCGTTGAGTTATGCTTTCAACACTTCTCGTGGATTTAACCTGTTAAATGATCAAAATCATTTGGAGCTGCAGGACAAGCAGGTCAGTGATCTGCAGGTTTGGGTATGTTGTCATGGGCCTGATCTTTCTCTTTGGGAGAATATGAAAGGGGTTTAGAGAAGCAAAGATCAGGGAGCATGTAGGGAAAAAGGATGCTGTACAAAGCTTTTCTTTCCAATCAAAGTAACTCATGACTTACCTACTTTCAGAAGTTCTGGACTTGAGCCTTCAGAAGGGCTTGGAAACCAGGATGTTGGTTAGATCAGAAACACAAGGGAAGAGATTTCTTTGCATAGCACTTACTCTGTTCAGAGCTCCGACACCTTCCTGCTCTGAGAGAAGCTGAATCCAAGTTCTTAAGCCAAGAGCAGTTAGGCAGCCAGACAGCTCTGAACTTGGCCTTGCTTGAAGTGAAAGCTGGGCTGCACTGAGCTTGATGGCTTCAGCTGCTTTTACCCTGTCCTCAGTCTATTTATGGTGGGGAAAAAGCCCCACATTATTTCTTTTAAGGCAGCCCTATTTCAAGTGGATTTGCTCCTGTGTGATGCGGCAATAGACTTAGCAGCATTTATAGCCTTGGATGCACTGGGAAGTGAAGACTTCCAAGGATTTATTTCTGTTTTTAATTCACTTGCCTAGCTGTGAGATTGAAAAGAACTGAAGTCTGTAATAGGTGGTGCCCTTCTTCAAGGACAGGAGAGCTTTCAATTGCTTTCTCTATCAGAAAGATGTATGAAATACTGCAGAAGCCCCCAACAGCAGCCTCATGTGCTGTGTTGCACCTCCCTCAATAGGTACCTTTTGTCTTTGTTGACGGACTTCTGTGTTTGGGGCTGGGTGCAAGTGGAGGTCCAAAGCTTATCCAAGTACACTTTAGATTTGAAACTGTCTTTTCAGTGCAGTGTTGTTTCCAGGAATAAGTCCTGCAGGGGTGTATGACTCCTAGCTATGGAGCTGAGAATGTGTTTA
Source organism: Bolborhynchus lineola (assembly GCA_025448015.1). Classification (NCBI taxonomy): domain Eukaryota; kingdom Metazoa; phylum Chordata; class Aves; order Psittaciformes; family Psittacidae; genus Bolborhynchus; species Bolborhynchus lineola. The sequence goes on along the minus strand of JAOEHX010072356.1, from coordinate 24,427 downwards.
ATATTGCACAATTATATGTAGAATCTCCTGCTGTATTAAAAGCACCATAATTTTCTCTCTAAAGGAATGCAGGCTTGGCTGTTGCTTTTACTTGATGTTGTTGAACTCTTGTGACATTATGCATGGCTTTTGTTGAAACACCGTGTGTGGTTAGGAACAAAACACAAATGAACTTGCAGTTGATTTTTATTGTGGTTGCAGTAGCAGGCTGGAGCATCTTTTTAGGTGTATGTAATCAGGAGGCATAATTATACAGTGCTTTTCTGTATAGTAAGTCCTTTTAGTAATTCTCTTCATAGGCAATTGCTGCTGTTCAAAGGTCTGCATGCTGTTTTAAGCAGAGCACAAGTCTGGAATAGGACTTTCATATTAACTCTCCTTTATAATGTTCCTTTATAGAGAAGCACGTAAGTATTGACAGTGCAGAGGGTACAAGTTCTGCTATGCAGTGACTTTCCCTGTGTCATCTAGACCATTACTAGAGGTTCAAGGGTACAAAGTTCTCCATTGCTCTGATGTTGGGAAATGCGACGCTGAGGTGGCTGACTTGTAGCAAGGAGAATCTGTGGAGAGGATGTTGCTTGCAACAGGCAAGAAACATGACTTCATTCGAGTGCTGCTGCTGTGTTGCAGCCAGGCTTTAATGGAATCAGACATTCCCATTAAATTAATAGGTTTTACATGGAGCCCATCAACTAACATTTAATTTGTTTCAGTAAGAAGTCAGGGCATGTGGGATCAAAATGGTCTGTGCTTGGGATTGTCTGGAAGAATCCCTCTATTTAGAGCGTCTTTAAAATGCTCACTGAAACAAGAGGTGGCATTTGTGAATAAGCAAATTAATGCAATCTTAGATTTAATATAGTGCCAAACTAAGCCTGGACATGAAAATGTTCTCTTAAGCAAGGATTTTAAAAGCAGAGAGAATGGATTCTATGATTTTTGTTTGCTTAACAAAATAAAGGTTTCATGGAGTTGTTAAATAAAACCCATCTCGCATGGTCTGGTTCTTTAAAGCTAATGAATACATGCAGACAGCTATTTGTATTTATATTCCCGAACTGCCATTCCAGCCTTGGGAATGGTTTAGTGAGACTGTAGGTGCAGGTTCTTCTGTCAGTGAAGAAATACCATTGCAAATGGTTCAAGAGACTGATGCTGCAGCACAACCTCAGTATCGTGAAGGTTTCCCTATCCCTTTGCTTAGAAAGGTTGGCCCAGGTGATCCTTGAGGTCCCTTCCAACATGGTGTTCTTTAATTCTGCATGACATCTGTCCAGAAAGTCTTGCCCATGATGCTTTCTTACCCCAACTGTCACACTGTGTAGCCCTCACACAGCACACCCTGCTCAGATTTTGTTTGGCAGATCGCAGGATTAGGCTCTGGATCCTTTTGTGTGGGAATCCAAGTTTGCACATCTGGGCCGCTAAGTCAATTCGAATGAAATCAGTGCATAATAACCAGAGTTATAAACTGTAATGTTGATAGTTATTATCGAGGTGTTGGAGAAGGGGATTAGTGGGCATGTTGCTGCAGACCTGCAGTGAGAGGCGGCATGTAACAACCCTGAGTTATGCCAAGTGATTCCCTCGGTTAGGCTGGTGCATGCTAAGTGTTAAATCTCATGCCAGTGCTGGCCAGCTTTGCTGTTTGGGGTTCCTATAAACAATGTATGGGCGTCAGAACGATCCCAACATGCACAAAGAATAAGCGGTGTTGCCACAAAGGAGCGGGAGTGGGCAGCTCTGGACGTGTCATTACTTGGCCCTGCCACAGTATGGGTGTTTTGTTCCATGTTCATGCAGGTGTGGTACATCAGAGAAGGCACCTTAGATGCTTCGTGTCCAACAGATGAGCAAGGCTGGGTGCATCTTGTGCCAAAAGTGGAGTAGTGGTGTTTTAGCGTGCAAGAAGAAATGGTTACGCTGTTCCCTGAAGCAGTGCTGATGGTTGGTCTGCTCGGTGGGCTTGTTTTCAGGAGTTACTGTCAATAATTTGACTGGCATTTTATAGCCATTGTTCAAACTGACACTTTACTTTCCTATTGCAGACTTAAGCATTCAAGAACTATTAGGTTTTCCTTTCTGCTGCTGCTCTTGTCCCCGTAAACTGGTGGGAAGGTGCCCCAGCTTTGGAGTTGGTACCTGAGAGAAGGGCAGGGAAGAAGCTTGGAGCACTGTAACTGTTTCCTGTTGTTCTGTTGGGTGTTTTTTTCTCAGCATGGCTGTACAGAACGCCCAGGAAGAAGGCTCTTGTCTTCCTTCCAAAAGAGGTCTTGTGGAAAAATGATTTGGTCATTCAGTGCTACTTGAGGAGCGTTTGCTTCCTTGAGGGGAGGATACTTTTATGGAAGAAATAATGCAGCTGATACCATCAGGCATCATTAACTGCTCTACTTGTGCCTTTCTGCCTTGAGCAAAACCATACTTAAACCAGTGTGTTTATGCCTGGTGTGTTTTGTAAGCGTGTTTTGTTGTCAAAGTAACACCATACTCACACCTAAAAATCCTGGGGTTTAAAGGAAGCTCCTGGGCAATATTTGGAAAGAAAACTTCTCTAAAATAACTTTCTTTTCCGAAGAGGATTTGTGAATTGCTGCTGTGGGCTCTTCTCTTCACTGGTCAGTATTCCTGAGCTTGTCTTGGCACAGGGAAAGGAGAAAGAAAGATACTTGTGTTCATCCATGCGGGCTCGAAGCCTGTTGTGTCAACAAGCTCAGTTTGATTTCATGCATATTAGGCCTGAAAACTTAGAGGAACTTTTAAGTGACATTATCCAGCTCCTGGGATGTCCCCATGGGCTTTCTTGGGCTCAGGAGCTGATGTTAGTATGGGTGTACTGGTAGCTACTCTTCCAATTTCAAAGGAAGCGCACAAGTTTGCGGTGTGACTCAGCTTTACAGGAACACTGCTTTAAGCTGTGTTAATCCCAGCTGACTGTTCATGTGTTTTGTTTGTCTAATATCCCTGTAATGTAGCTATTCCCGTTAAAGAAAGCCAGCAGCCTTTGTTCTCCTTTAAGCTATGTAAGACACGACTGCAGAAGGAGTTTGGGGCCCGAAGCTGCAATGACGGAATGCTGCTGGAATGTAATGTGTCACATCTGGTAAAAGTGGAATAGATCCATCGCTTCTAAAATCCCTTTATTTGGGGGGTGGGCTGGAACTAGAACATTCTTGGAAGATGGGAAAGAAGGAAAAAAGCTTGGTTAGATTTGAAATCTGTATTACTGGTGTGAAAGAAGTAACAGAAAGTGAAACAAGAAACTGAAGTCTGGTAAATATAGATAGCAGCATGGGTCAGAAAATAGATTTTGGGATGCAGTCGATAACTCTGAGCAAAGAAACCAGTGTATTTGAGAGCAGCAGGAGCAGCTGGCTGGTAATGCCCTGCGGCAAATATGTGAAGTCTGCTGGGATTTTGGCCTATGGTGTGTGCAGCCATTTCCCTTTTGGGATTACAGTGCCCACTGTGCTGCTTCTCCCCTGGTTATCCAGCTGAGGAGTTACCTGCACACTCTGCTTTGTGCTGCAGAAGTGATAATCAGGAGATGCTTCCCTCTTCCTTGAGAGGAAGGAAAGCTCTGGTCCCTTTCATGGGCATGCATGTGGTGTGGCATCACTGGTCCTGTTTGCTAGGAAGCAGAAGGCACCTGCAGCCTGCTGGGTGGAAGAGCATGTGTGGAAGATTTGTGGAAGAGCATCTTCTACTTTTAGATGGTAACTGAAGAGAAAAATATTGACCAGTATAAATGACCAGGAGAATAACTTTGTGTGTGAATATTAAAGATGTCAGAGCTATAGTTAGCGTCTTCTCAGTGGCACACGGACTCCTCATTGCTGCATTTGCTGGAGTGTGTAGTAAGTAGCACAGCTGCCAAGGTTCCTTTTAAAGCCCTGTGTGTCACAACAAATACAGGATGATCATATGAATGAGCAATCTTTCTATTATCTCACTTCCTTGGAAGTTGAAATGGAGAATTAATCCTCTGCTCCATTGTCATCCTCTACTTTCCTGTCCATTTCCTTCCTCTCTTCATTACAAATAGTCTCCTGAGGTTTACATGTGAGGAGAAAGTAAGATTGGCGTTTTTAGCTGTTAAATGAGGTTAATCAGCTTGGTGGTGGGTGGGAGAAATGTGCTCTGAGGTTCAGAATGTGATGAATGGTTCTAGCAAGACCCTTAGGTCAGTTCAGTGCAAGTTTCTTTGTTAGGCAGGAACTTTTTGGTTAAGAATTACCTGCTTGCTTTATTGTTCCTGCAGTGAACCACACAGGAATTGTGGAGTGGGAATGTATGTGTGTAAAAAAGAGGTGATCCTTTTCCTCTCGAAGACATCATAAGTGTGATGGAAGGGAATTAGGGCCGTAAATCACTGTGCTGCAAAATGGCACAAAGGAAAACAAAAATGGAACGCCTGGAATTTCTGCAGGATGAGGAAGGTCTGGGTCTGAGCAGACTTCGAGATGTGTAATTCTGGCAGCAGCCCGGGGTGGCTGGACTGCTGGGAAGGAATGCTAATCCTTTGCCCTAGCTTTTGGCAGAGGCTGTAGAAACACGCAGTTATGTTTTCCCTCTGCAGAATGCACTGTGAGGATGCCAATGGTACAGCAGCAAACCTGGATGAAGGCAGGAGTCCTCATTGCAACAGTGCAAACCTGGAGAAGCAGCGTATCAATTCTGCAGTGTCTGCTTGACTTCCAGCCCTAAATGAGAGCCTGATGGCAGAGAGAGACCAGGAGGAATGATTAAAGCCATGCAACACTCCTCTTGTAACAGAAGGAGCCCATCTTCCAGACTGCAAATCCATTTGCTTTATTTTCACCTTACTGCCTTTAATATTCAAATCTGGAGAACAGATTTTAACATCCAGTTACTATTTTTATAGAAATATGTGTAATTAGTAGTGAAAAAACCAAGAAGTGCAAATACGAGCTAAAACATTTGATGACAAATGCAAATTTCAGCCTAAATGTTTTCCTTTGCTTGGCAATAAATTGTTGCTGCTAAAAAGATGCCCACAAAAAGACTTCCTGCAGAAGCCAAACTGTATGACAGGGAATGCACATGCCATGATGTTGGTGATTCCTGCCCCACAATAACAGGAAGGAGCGGGCGTAGGCAGCGTGTCATCTTGGCACCCTGCTCCTCTGAGCTGCTGCTGCATTAAGATGTAACCCCTTCAGGTGCCTATGATTGCTCCTGAAGGCAGCAGACTGCAATAGCATCGTGCCTGCCTGCATCCTTCCTGCTGAAATGATCCCCCCGGCCTCCATTTCAGATGGGATTAAATTTGCACTTGGAATGAGGAGGTGTATCGAGTGGCACAGGGATTACGTATGCATCAAACCAGCTGCCTCGGTGGGGATATCCTGCAGTCTGCCCATCACCAGGTTCCTTTGTGGGTTTGAAACTAGGATGAAATGATGCATTTTACCAGATTTACCCTTGCATTTGTAAGAATCCTTTGATTTAATAGACTTCAGGGCTGTGGTTTCCCATTTTCAGTTAGGCTATAAAATGTGTTGAAGTGGCAACAGGAATTACCATGATGGTACTCTGAGATTGTTTTTCACTGTGTGGTATCTAAAGATTCTCTTCCAGAGGTTGTAATTCCTTTGTTATAATAGACAGGACAAATGTCATGTGGCACCTCTGCCCATTCAAAAAGAGGGATGCATGTTTTACTTCCTCTCTCTTCCCCCAAATCAAACCATATCAGTGTGTATGAATGGGTATCATCATGTTTTCAAGAGTTTAGCTTTCCAGTTAGTATGGTCAGATAGTGCTTTTTGTTCCTTAAATGGTTTTGATGTTTTGATGTTGAAAAAGGGGAGCTGCTGGATATTTTTGCACTTAATCCAAAAATGAACTCAAATATAACTATGCCCATAGTGTGAGGTTTAATAACACAGTTTGTAATTCCTGGTCTTCTGCCCATTCAGTCCTGCAGCAGAGTAAGTGTGTGTACCCTGCATTCAGGGATGCTTCTCTGAGTACTCCTTGCAATGATGGTGCTGGGGAATGATTGAGGCGTGTAGATTATTGAGGCTTTTGATCTCAAAGGCACATTAGGGTATGAATTGATTGGACTGAACAGATGAATAGTACAGCTGCTGATTCACATAATTTACCTTCAGCTGATTCTTCTTGCACTGAAAATGGCCCTCTTTATTTGCAACCAAATATTGCATAGGAGAGCAGGAAGAGTAGTGATCCCAATGAAAGTGGATTTAGCTTTTAGTCTCCTACAGACTTAATGTTCTTGTTCTAAGAGTGTACAAGTGTGGGGGACCATCTGCTTTACATTTCAAGTAACTGTCATCATCCTACAGCTACCAGAAAACTTGTGATTTTGAGGGGGGAAAACCAGTTAACACTTTGCCTGCAAATCTTATCTTTCAGATGGGAAGAGGAATTCACAAGAAGAATGAGTCTGGAATCTATGGTAGAAACCTTACGAGAGGTAAGCTTTGAATAGCATGTATTGAAAAGTACAGGTTTTCTCTGTGCCTTTTATTATGGTGGTAATAACTTGAATTTCTCTTCTAAAATCTTTAACTAAAGCAGCTGACTGCGTTGCTCTGTGCTAGAGAATAGTGTTAATGTTTGGAAGCTGAAGCAGGGAGGTGCTCAAGTCTGGCAAAGTGAAGTCTGGGGTGGTGACAAGTCTTATCAGCCCTGTTCAGGTTAAGTGAGGAAGCGTATATTGACCTCTGAGCCCTCAGTTCTTTGTGTGCTTTCTCTTGCAGGAGGCGCAGGAAGCCGAAGCTCTCCAGGAGGAGTTAAATGAAAAGATTGAGAGATTGAAAGCAGAACTTGTGGTCTTTAAGGGTCTGATGAGTGATGTGAGTACACTGGAGAGCAGAGTGGCCAACTCCCACTGCCTTTGTGAAATGCGTGTGTCATGCAAATGGCTTCATTCATGAAAAGGTTATGGTCTTAGTGAGTGCTGCTTTGTAGTTAGCATTTATGGCTGCCTTTATGATCTAATGCATCAGGCAGATCACCCTGCCCCCTGCTTCCTGTCTGGTCTGTGTAGAGATGCATTAACTTTGCTGCTTAGCCCATAACCCGGACTCTTCCCTCCTTTCCCTGTTCTCCACAGCTGGCAGTGCTGGCATTCACATCTGCAGCCATGGCACAATGGTGGAGAACTCGCAAGTCAGGGTGAAGGACTCATCACTGAGCAGCACCATATATTGCTAACAGGAGGGATTCTGCTCTGAGTCACACAAGAGAGTCATGCTCAGAAAGGGACCACACTACATGTATTTCCCAGCTCCCTTTGGGAAAGCTCTGAATTTCACTGGTTCAAGTATCTGGCTTTGTTTCCAGTGCTGCTTTTTGGTAGAAGGCTTGTGTCTCATTAGATCCTGATTTCACTTCAGGGGTGGGGATCTTTTAGGCTATGACTGGATAATTTGACTGGTTTGAGTTGGAAGAGACCTTAAATCTCATCCAGTTCAAGCCCCTGGTGTGGTCAGGGACACCTTCCACTAGAGCAG
>JAOEHX010072356.1:0-13127 GCA_025448015.1 Bolborhynchus lineola | reverse complement strand
CCACAGCTTCTCTGGGCACCCTGTGCCAGCGCCTCAGCACCCTCACAGGGAAGAGCTTCTGCCTTATCTCCAACCTGCACTTTCCCTGTTTCAGTCTGAGCCCATCACTCTGTGTCCTATCACTAAGGCCCCCTTCAGATACTGGAAGGCTACTGTGAGGTCTCCAGGCTGAACAGACCCAACTTTCTCAGCCTGTCTTCATATAGCAGCTGCCCCAGCCCCTGATCATTCTCGTGGCCTCCTCTGGGTTTGCTCCAACAGCTCCATGTACTTCCTATGCACACAGGATTCCAGTGCAGTACCGTTATAACAACAGCAAAACAAGAAGTGTGCAGTGCCATAAAAAAAGTAAAAAACATGAATCCATTCTGCATATTTGGCTGGAAATCAGATTTCTGGAGTTTTGGAAAGAGCCTCACTGCTGCTTGGGCTGGATGGAATTTGGGAAGGTCACTGCAAGCTCAGTTCAAAGCGGTTACAAACATCTCTAAGCATTTTGCATGATTTTTCGGTGGAGCTAAAGGCAAATGGTAGTGGTTGGTCTGCCCAGATCAGTTCTGGCAGTTGCAAGTCTTGCTGCAGAATGTGGTCTCCCCAGCCGGAAGGATTGGCATTTATTTTGCCTAAAGATTCCCAAATTGGTGTCTTGGGAAGTTTGTAGCACCCGAGAAGAGACTCTGCACCTTGGTGGCACACAAAGCAGTGCAGGAGGCTGGCTGGTGCTGTGCCCTACTGTTACCTTCCTCTGTTTTAGAGGTGATGGAGGTGGCCACAGCCTGGTGAGGCTTTTGAGGGTCTCTGCTGTTTTCTTTTGGCAGAGAATAACCCCAGCAAGCACCACAGATCTGACTCCCCCAGCATTGAATAGCAGTGACTTCTGCCAACTCCTGCAGTGACTGCAGAGGGAAGAATTCCCAGTGCTTTCCCACACAATGTAGGACAGTATTTCATATGTGGGAGTACACAAGAAATTTTCCAGGAAGCACTAACTCCTCTTCTGTCGTCAGCTGCTCCCTAAAGTTCTGTTTTCATGGAATGTCTTTCTTTCCACCTGAATTTCACGTACAGGAGGGCATGCTTCTTGCAAAAGTCATAGGTAACTCCTCTTATCAGGCCTCTGGTTTTGGGTGTCTTTAGGCCCTTAGTAATATTCAGTGTAATAAGAAGATTTTTGACTTCTCTACCACTGCAACTCAGTGTGGCAGCAGAGAGTGTGTAGGTGTTAGAAAAGCAAGAGGCTAAAATTGAGCTCCGAGGTTCGTTTGCATTTGGCTTTTAGTTTTGTTTCTAAACCTGGCCTGTGACACCTGGTTTTTATTGGTGCTGCTAATGAAGCTCTTATCTCCTGATCCTACTGCACATGGCACAAAGCACTGCAGGATTCTTGTAGATATGTTCAAATTGGGTTGATGTAGAACAGGGTTTGTGGCTTATTTGGGATGATACATTCCTAAGGATGTCTGGGTTCAGGGTCTTTGTGAAGTAGAAAATACACAGCTGAAGAGCTTCTCTCATTTACAGAAGCAAAGCAACTTGAGTTTTAGCTGTTGCAAACTTTGATCTTTGTGTGTCTAGTAGTAAAAAGTCCAAATGCAGTCAGCTTTGAAGAGCGTGTCTGAAGTAAGCAGCAGCCAGAACTGGAGCCTTTATGCTCTCCCACAAGGGTAGCTCTTGCAAAAAGGAACTGATGTGAGAAAGTTGCATTGCAAAAGGCACTATTCCGTGTGTCCAAGTCTATAGGGTTTTTTGGTTTAATGACTTTTTAAAGCCATGCTGAGTCCAGGCAAAGAGCCTGTCTCTTGCCAAGCTCTTCAGCCTCCTGAAGACAGTATTGGCCTCTGCTTCCGGACTGAGATGTTATCTGCTTTAAAGGAAGTGAGCTCAAGTAATAAAAATGCATCAGCCTGAAATGAGCAGGCTGCTTCTGGGAGCCAGTTCAGGTTTTTGTCAGGCCTCCTTAGCAAGGACAAGAAGCAGCTACTGGTGTTCTGCTCTGCTGCTGTTCAAACCAAAAGGGACTCAGTGCCCTCTGAAACTTTCCTTTCTTACACAACAGAACATACTAAAGGGGCTTAACCAAATGACGAGGTTAAAGGCCACTCTTGCCGCTGTTTGTTCTCAGTCTTAAGTGGCTGTGGTAGTATCTTTGTCCAAGTCCACAGTGAGTATTTCTGCTCACCTGCACTTTGCTTTGAGGCTTCAGTTTTTCATCGTTGTTACTTTTGGGAATGGTGGTTTTTAAGTGCTTCAGGAGAAACGTTGGCTGAACTTCAACATGCAAAGCAGCAGGGAGGCTTCTGGTGGCTGTTCCTTGAAAAACCCCTCGCACTGCCTTTGGGCTCTTTTTCCCATGTGTAAAGAGAATAGTTTCAATAGTTGTAGTTTTGCAAACAGGGGGAACCAATGTGCAGCACCATCTGGAGGACAGAGCTAGGACTGTGGACCGGCATCAGGGATGTTAACAAGGAGCTTTTATTCTGCTTGGGGGTGGCAAAGAGCCCGGGAGTGAGGGACTTGGACAGTGGCAAAGCCTGTTTGTAAAACCTGTAGGGATTTTCAGCTGCTGCATTGTTTCCTTCACTTGGTTCTCATAGCCCCTTTCTTCGTGGTTAATTTGAGGATGATTAATTAGAGGAGTGGGGCTGGAGTAGTTTTCACTAATGGTTTTCCTGTTCCATTAACAGTCGTGAGACATTCGATTTTGATGATGACTGTGATAGTTTAACATGGGAGGAGAATGAGGAAACATTGCTGCTCTGGGAAGACTTCACAAACTGCAATCCTTCCATTGACCTCCAAGGAGAGGTGAGTTTAATTCCCTTCTTTTCTCAAACTATTCTCTGCAGAAACTGTACCCCTCAGCTACTTTCAGCCACCTGAGCTTTGCATATTTCACTGGTGAGCTAGTTTGCCACCTGAACTTGCTTTGATTTAAAAATCCTTAGCGCTTTCTTTCTATGGTTGCTTTTCAGTGTGTGCAGTTTCTTTGTCAAACTTCAGTTCTTCTGCTCCTTCAAATGGAGTATTAGAAAGTACCAAGTGAGTGTCAAAAGATCCAGTGTGTCTGGGTGTTACACGAGCATCACACCATCTGTCATCCAGAGCAGTCATTTATCTCAAGCCCTGTATCTTCTACACAGCATCTCTGTAGATTATCATTCACTTTTTAATTGTCAAAAGAGTGCACGTAGCACAAACGATGGCACAGTTTAGTGGGGAGGAAAATCAGTATGGCCTATGCAAGATGTTAAAGCATGTATATCTCATCACAAACAAAGAAGCTGTGGCTGCAGAACTGCATAAGGCCCCAGGAGTCTTCTGAAGCCATGAATCTTGTGCTTCCATCTTCTTAGTCAAGAGGATTCTCCTGGCATTGGTGGATAATAAACAGCTTGCTTTTAATCCTTAAGATCCCACACTAAATAAGCTAATGGCTGCATGCTGCCTCATTCGGTGACTCCTGAGCCTTTTTAAACAAGCCTAAAGAGTGATTGAAATGCCAAGGTCAGGCTTTGTGCGGGTAGTCTTTAAATGCAATGCTATTATTTCATTACCGAGCAGCACAACAGCAGTAGGTAAGAAATAATCCTGCCTCCTTCCATCAGCACTGTAGTGTGAAGATGCTGAGGCAGCAGTCTCCTGAATATTGTCTTGTGTTGACTGCCAGGAGTGTGTTAATGTTACGTCTTCCCGTTTGTATATCATCTGGCATCCTCGGAAACTGCAGAGATTACTTAGAAGTGCTGGGGCTGCAGAAAGCAGTGTGCTTAGCTACATGTCGTCTTTTGAGCAGGGAGAGTGGCAGAGTGATAATGTGCAGCCATGTGCTGGAATTAGTGACAGATTGATTTGCATATACCCATGTGTGCATGTATAAGCACAGCTATCAGAGGAATATTGCCGAACTCAGACCTTACGTGCAGAAACTCTATAAAGGTTTTAAGCAGCTTAAATCCTTCTAAATGAAAATTATACAAGGGAAGGGTAGATTTGTCTTGTAGATGGAGATTCAGAATAAAGACTGCTCCGACTGTGCCTGGTCTTTAACATCGTGCTTTACATGTCTGAATCTTCCTTCCAGTGGCTTTATTCCTTTCAAGTTCTTACATGGTGCCATAGCCACCTTCTTTTATGACCTTCCTCCTTAAAGCACTTCTGCATATAAAAGGATAAGTGGAATGATTCTTGTAGCTATAGGCTGGATAGCCTGGTGCTGATACCAGGCATGATCCTAATAAAGCTGCCTCAGATATGACCAGAGGATGGAAACATAATTAATGCTCATCAGTGCAGTTGCATTAAATTGATCCTTTTATTTCTGGAAAAGGGAGATAGGTAATAACGTGAAAGAGAGAACAGTGATGTTGCTTTAGTCTCTTTGTGACAGCATGAAATAGTGCTGTATGTTTTGTAGCCCAGACTGTACTGATAATCCAGAGTGATGATGTTATGGGAGCTGCTGTCTGGCAGGATGTTTCCTATGGGACAGCATGTGTTCTTGCATGTGGCATTTCCATCAGTAGTGGGCTGGAGTGAGCTTGCTTTATCTAGCTCTTACAGATTTCAATAAGAAACAATTCATGCAGAGCATAGGTGTGAGCTAATGGAAACTGAAAGGACTTGAAAGTAATAATATGCAATTGGAAAATGGGCATTCCAGAGCAAAGCTGTATGTAGCACTATGGTCAACGCAAGGAAAACAAAGCTTCGTGGCTGGAGAGCAGTTACAGTGTAAATGTGATCAGACTGTGAAAGCTTCGGGAAAACCCATAGGTTTGGTTCTTTTGGCAGCACCAGGTGTATATGTGTTAATTGCTGGAGCCTTGGTCTGTAGGTCCCTTGATCAGAGGCTTTGTGTGTACAACGCCATGGTCATTGTGCAAAAATGTGTTTTAAGAAGCAGAATATTCCCTGCCTGTGTAAAAATGTATTGAAAGGAATCTCTGCATGGAAGAACATCACAAGCTCCATTTCTGAGCAGGTTAGACGAGCAAACCTGAATTCCATGTTTGATTCTTGCTAATTCTTTGTGTCCTCCTTTCCCCTGCAGGAGGAAAACCTGGGAAACTTGATCCACGAAACGGAGTCTTTCTTTAAAACGAGAGACAAGGAATACCAGGAAACAATAGGGCAGATAGAGGTAAGGAAGTGGTTCATGACAATAGGAATTGTTTCTAGTAGATGAAAACATACAGTATTCTGGTCCAGTATATACGCAGAGGAAAGGTGGAATGTGTGTATATGTAAGGGATTTTCCTCTGACATTCCCTTGGGGTTCTTTTCTGAATACCATTCTCTGCACAGCACTGAGTAAGCACAAATCTGTAGCTGGTGGAGAGAGAACCTTCAGAACAAAGAAAGCAAAAATGCACTAGTACTCTTTCTCCCCTTGCATATCCACCGTCATATTGGGAAATGCTTTCCAAGATGTAGCCTCAGAGGTTGCCAGGCACAACAGCTGTAGCTTCTCCAAATCTCTGCCCTGCCTAGAACATGCTTTCATTAATTACTGTGTGTTGACAAACAAGCTGCTAAGCAGCAGGAAAAAAACCAACTTGAGGGCTGCTTAAAACCAGTGCTGAGCTCTGATTAAATTGTACTTCATCAGCTTTTGGTTTACAACACTGAGGTTAAGTATAAATGGTGTGGATGTTTTGGCTTGGCTCTGGGCAGCTTTAGTATCTCCACCAATGTATAAATGCAGTGAAGCTGGGAGAAGCTGTTACCATCTCACCTTAGGCTGAATACTCTCTCCTATTTCTTACAGCTGGAATTGGCCACAGCCAAGAGTGACATGAATCGCCACCTTCATGAATACATGGAAATGTGTAGTATGAAAAGGGGCCTGGATGTCCAAATGGAAACCTGTCGTAGGCTTATCAAAGGCTCAGCTGACAGGTAATAAGATGTTACCATTCTGCCTGAGGTGCTTCAAAAGGTTTCATCTGTTCCCTGCCCCTTGTTTTAAAGGCAGTAGCATCATTTTATCCTTTGGGTAAGGTGGCTTTGTTCAGAGTCAAATTCCAGTCAAAAAGGAACCGTGTAGCCATGTAGCAGTTACTGTGTTCCTACACACAGTAATGGCTCAGAGGATTCAACAGCTGGGGGTATAACCAGGGATCTCTAATTTGGATGAATGTTTAGTCTTAACATTATGGGTGTGGAACTCTTAAACAAAAGCCAAAATTAAACCTTGACTGTGGGCTTATATGAAGAACTTGGGTTTTAACCTTCTCGTGTGTTAAGGACCCTGTACTCTAAGGGGGTTTTCTTAGCTCTTGCTTGCCCCAAGTGCACCTCCTGGCTTAAAAGAACAAGATGATAAACTTTAGAGTTTTCAAGTTTATACTTATGGATGATGAGACTCTCTGTAGGATGTTCGTTGTCCATTTCCTCATCAGTAAACCTAGGGCAGCCTTTATGTTTGTACAGGAGGTGGCAGGAGTGGGGTGGCAGCACGTGGGCTGTTTTACTTACTGGTATTTACCATAAACCCAAAGTTTAATGTTAATAAAGTACACTGAGAAATGTTTTGGGAAGTGAAAGCCACCATTTTCTTCAAAGGTTGATTTTTTCCCCCTCCTTTCTGTCATTGATAGTTAGTTCCTTGTCTAAACCTTCCTCTGACTTTGCCCACAGAAATTCTCCATCTCCCAGCTCTGTAGCCAGCAGCGACTCAGGAAACACAGATGAAATTCAGGATGAGTTGGACAGAGAGACGGATGTGGAGCCCATGGTCACCTGATACAGAGCTGGAGCACTCCAGTGAAAGGGAACATGCAAGAAAAGATTATAAAAGAATACACTGATGTGGGGGAAGATAACAATAAGACTCATAAGCCCTCGCACAGGGTTTCTAAGGACTCATTCCTGCCCGCATCCCCACCCCACGCAAGGATTGGTGCTGTAAATTTCTATTGTTCTACAAATCATAAATGCAGAGTCCTGTAAGAAAACATGGTGTTTTAATTGTGCCTTTGCCCCAAGCTGAGCCACTTTGAGCTCCAGTGGAATATTAATAGCAGGTGTTTTTATACAAAATATCCTTTCAACAAGTCCTAATCCGTTAGCAGCAGAGAATGGTGCTGCAAAGGCTCTGGGTATTTCAAGAAGCTCATGGTTTTATTGAACTGCTGCACCCATTGGCAAAAGGAATGCTGGCAAAACAAGAAGTGAACCCAAGACAATTATGGTGCAATTCCCAAAGTCTGGCTCCAGACAAGAGAATTGAACTGTAACAATTTGAACTGTAACAGTCAAATTGAGCTTGAAACATTTGAAACAAGAGCAGGAGTAGAGACAGCTTTTAGGATTAAGCAGTTCTACAATATTAACAGGAGTTTCTCAATTCCATCTTTCTGGCTGAAGGAGCCTTTGAGATGCATTACAAGCTCTCTGCTCCACTCCAGAGTCTGAAGAAGCAGCAGGTCTCAGCTCGGTGGCAAAGCAGGGGACAGAGGAGGGTTCCATGGGGTGGGAATATCCCTGATACACTTCTATGCAAAAAAAAAACCCCACAAAAAAAAAAAGCTCGCCTTATTTATATGGAATGTTTGGTCCCTGCTGGGAAACAGTTATCTCTTGGGAAAGGAAAGCTAAAACCACATTTGCACATGTTAGTTATCTGTAGAGCTTCTTTTGAGGAGGAATGTCATATTACAATGCCTTTGTTTCCAGTGATTGGATTAGGAGGGGAATGAGCCCTTCAGTTCTTGTGTTGTTTTGTGTATTCTCTTTTTCAGGATTCTTCTTTTAAACCATAGTGTTTGCAGATTTGACTTTGCTGACAGGGAGATAACTCCATTTTATGCTGCTTTCATAATGTTTAGAGTGGGATAGTTTGAAGCATCAGGATAAACTGACATGCGGTAGGATAGATGTAAGCTTGAGACATGACACTGGGAGAGTTCCAGACCACTGTTCCTAAGGAAAGCTGAACATCAGGAAATACTGTAATCCTTTTTAGGGCGTAGTAAAATGAATCCCGCTGCCCTAGAATTAGGGAGGGACAACCGTGTGCTTTCTCTGTGAGAAAGTGAGGAGACCTAGACTTTGTCAGTCTTTCTGTATTTTTACACAGGAGAAAGCAGCATCAAAAGTCTCGGTGGTGTTTGAGGCAACTCTGTCATCATCAGGTATGGTTATAGTGGGAATTGTAGCACCTCAGCCAGGTAAAAACAGGGTATAAACCTCAGCCAATAATTTTCCTGTTTGTTTTTTAGACCAAGATTGAAAGTGTAGTTCATACTGCCTAAAGGTAACTGTAGTTAACCAGCAGTTGCAAGACTTGGAGTAAATACCAAATGTATTTGATTTCCTGCCAGGAAGCTTAGGAGCTGCTAAGTAGGAGCAGTGCTAGGACTGGACAGGGAGCTACCTGATTTAAGCATCCTCTCAGTGTTGTGTAAAGGTAAGCTGGCCAATCTTTTTAGCTCCCTGAATATTGTTTCCTAGCTATTGGTCTGAAGTCAGTGGAATTGCATTGTAAGCATGCACCCAGTGAAAATCAGTGCTGCTTTCTTCCAAAATGACTGCAAATGTCTCAGCATATGGCACGTTCCTGGGCAGAAATGCCTCTGTCTTGTGCAGCTATACAGAGGGGCAGGACCTCAGAGGGTTTCTGTTCCCCCTGTAACTGGGTACAGTAATGTCTAATCAGAGTTTCCCATGTTGCTGCCTGGAGTTTCATTGCTATTCAGCTCCATCTCCTGCTTGGACACGATGGTGCTTTTAGGCTACATGAATCAAACAGGCTCCTTGTGTTTTTCAGAGTGGGGAGGAGTGCTGGGATAATCCATCTGGATCTATAGTGTGGAGGTCATGATCCATAGTTGATGGCTTCTGTTCAAGAAAACAGATCCAAGGATATTCTGGCAGTTTCCTTACTCAGTGCAGTTATTTATAGAGTAGCTAGCAACTTCTTGGTTCCTGTGGTGTGGGTTAGAGGCTTTTTCAAAACCTCTTTCATCATGTAAAATGTAGATAACTTTTATCTGGAAAAGAAACCTTATTCCAAAGTGCTCATTCCTATTATTTCTTAGGTGGCCAAAGTGGTAAATGTCACGTTCACTAGGGCTGCAAGTTGGGGGGGGGACACACAAGAGATGGGGTATTTTTGTGAGGGGGCTGGGACTGCATGTTTTCAATCAAGTACTCTTAAGGTTTTGAAGCCTGTATGAACTTCAGCTGCTAATATATAGTTTCTCATGAGGCTGAGAAACCATCTGCCAAAGCTGAATGTCTGTGATGCTTTAGTGATGTTGGTGGAGGTGTTGTTAAGCAATCAACTTGCACAGTGACCCGGCCTTGGGTGGAGGCTGTCGTTTGGCTGTCCTCAGTTAGGAAATGCTCTTTGGTACTAGAGAAAGTGAGCAATTTCAGTGGCCATCCAACCTAGCTGCTGCTGTGTTGTGGGGTTTGTTTCCTTTTGAACTCAGTGTCCTATTAGGATGAAGGCTGAGAGCTCTTGAAGCTGGGAGCTGATGTGGTGAGGGTAGGAAAGAGTAGAATACCCTCAGTTTGCCAGTGAGAGCCAAGTGAGGAAGCAGAACTTCAGCTGTGACAAGGTAGCTGTAACCTCAGCTTTATCTCATAGCCATAATTACAAGGAGCATCTGTAGTAGGGTTGTGTCTGTTGGGAAGTGTAAGGGTTGCGGGGCTAGAGTAGAGGGTTTAGAATTAATGTGTATGGTGGTGATGTGTATGACAGTAAATTACCATGGTTGTTGGTATCTGTTTCTTATAAGCATATTTAATCCATTTTAAAAGAAGAAGAGGTGTTTTCGTACTTGGGATCAGGGGTTTACTTTCATTTAGGCTGTGGAGGGTTCAGTGGATCACCAGGGTCAGTCCTGGAGAGTTTCCCTCAGAGGTCTTTGGTTTAGTTCCAAGCAATGCTGCTGACTTCGCCGACAGTGGTCATGTTCTGTTCTCGTATAACCACTCCATAGAAACCAGATCAAAAGCTTGCCAGAAAAAGGTGAAAATGCTGGAAATGATTTTGATGACCTCTTTTCTTTTTTTCCTTTGTAAAGCTGTAAATACTTTCTTTTTGTTTTCTATTCTTACTGCGGTGTCATATTGACACGTTTTTAGACTTATCGATCGAAAATCCTCCTCATTGTTTCTCATTTTTTACATGAGGATTTCAAGGAAGCAAATTTTTTTGCTCGTTAGCAGTGTACTACTCGATCCGATTCCTAAAATGGGTTTGTACAACGCAACTGTTTTCAGTACACGAATGGCAGTTGCTTTTGTGGATGCATGCTCAAAAACGTCCGAAGAATAATGTGGTACAAATGTGTTTTTTCAAAGACTTAGTAATTATCGTGTTAGTTCACACGAGTTAAAGACAAAACTCTTTAAAGGGGGGGAGGGATGTAATGAGACTCATCTAAGCTAAATGTGTATTCCATTTATAAAACCCCACTATATAGTCTATTTTTATTAGAGGTTTTTAAAGTGCAAACAGCACTCTGTCAGCAAATGCAATTATTCCCTTGGAAAGTATCTTCTGCTCTGGTGGGGCTCCAAATTCTCTAGTGGTTTCAAGTGATAATGTGGAAACAATATGACAGGTATGGCTGTGGAGCACTTGCCCATCGCTTCCTCAAGCAAGGGGGGGAAGCAAACAGTTAACAGCTTTGCTGCCACTGCAGGGTTATTGCTGCTGTAAAAACACCCATTTTGGTGTTTTCCCTTCCCCTGATTGCGAGGGGTTCTGCTGTGAGGGTAAGAACCTCTGTTTGCTCCCCTGAATACCGGGGTGATGAGAATCGTGGAATCACAGAATGGTTTGGGTTGGAAAGGACCTTAAGATTACCCAGTTCCAACCCCCAGCACATTGGGTTGTGCTGCAACCCACTGTGTCACAGCAGTTTTAAATCCTGCCCCAGAGCATCTTTTGTGTTCTACCTGGCTGGAAGATAAATGATGTTTCTCCACAGATAAATTGGAATTAACTTGATGAAACAAAGTAATAGCTCAGAATTGTGCCTGAATCTACTTCTAAAGCTGCTTCTAATCCGAGATGATTTGTTTTGAGTAACCATTCTTGCCAGCAAAAGCAGAAGTTGGGTCATTGGTCCAGGCTTGGCAGAGGGAAGGCTGCAGCCATCGGGGGTGCTCACAGCCTTTCCACAGCGCTGCTGCGCTCTCTCCAAAGCAGCGGTTTCCTTTTGTTTCCCTTGGCCCTGGAAAAGCGTGGAAGAATGTTTGTGTTGGAGCGTGCAGGAGGAGAGCTGCAATATTGGGAAGTCTCTGATTGTGTTTCACATTTGAGTGCTTCGTTTTAGAGCTGAATGTTTAAAAAGCATGATTTAGCACAGCAAAAGGAAGAAATTGTAGTGCTGCCATTGTTAGTAATACCCTGATGAGGATTTTCTGTATGTTTCTTCCGGACTTCTGGTTCTTCTTATTCTTTTGCACTGGTCCAGGACTTGGTGGCAGGGGAACACACAGGTTTGAAAAAGCTTTGCCTTCAGTGTTAAGTCACCCGGGGTTAAGCTTTTAGTAGAATCAAACTTCTGTTTGACTTTTAAATGAGAAAACAAATTGCCAGCCACGGCAGCGCGTAGTTACCGGGTGTTAATAATGCTGGGTTTAGTGGTGAACTAGAGACACAACCTGCCAGATTCTTAATTCAGTCCCTTGCCATCCTGGTTCTGGAGAGGGGAACACTAAAGGCTTGAAGCCAGGTGTCTGGCAGAGCAGTGAAAACCACTTGATTTGTTTCCTTTTGTCTGTTTTTGTGTGTAGTTCAGTGTCTTAAGACCCTTCCGCGTTTGCGGGAGCCTTTCAAAGCTTCTCTTTTGCAGAAGCAACAAATTGTGTTTAAGCAGTGGGTATTTGCTGCTTCTGGAACTCAATTCCCTCCTAATTTGAGGCACCCCAGCAGTGAGGCACTTCTGTGAGCAGAGATGGGGCTCACAGGTCTGGGTCACTCTATCTTTGGAGGGAATAATGATGATGATGCTTAAAACCAACACCAGGGTGGCCTCAGAGCTGTGTCATAGCAATGCAGAACACTCCGTGGTTGTGGGCTGCCCAGACTGGTGACCCCTGCACAGATTTCATCTGAAATCCTGCAGTTTTGTTTAAATTAGAGAGGATTGAGGATGGTTAAAACCTCGGTCACTAAAACCACTTCTTGTGTAATGTGATGTCACCAAGACACTCAATTCAGTCCTTAAACATCTGTGGCTAAAGTGTATGTTAACTAAGTTCTGCCCAAAAGGTAATGATTATTTATTATTTAAGGTGTTTAAGTGGAGGGTATTGATGCCTCTTTCCCTATGCTGTGTCACTTCTCGTCAGTTCCTCTGAAGTCATGTAAGACTCTCTTTTTATACACATGAAAACAGACTGCTGATCAGTGTGGAGATGAACCTGTTTACCATTACTGGTGTAAATATAGTGCTTTGTATTCTGTATATTAGCTTCTTTTCAAGAAAAAGACTGAACTTGATGATGCTATTTGATCTCTGGCGGGGAAAGGACGGAGGATGAACCAGCTCCCAAGCTTGCTCCGGTATCGAGCTGCAAATCGATTCCCTCTGCAGCTGGAAGCTTGTGCTGGGTGGTTCTGAGCAGACCCAGTGGGACACGCGCTCACTGGAGGGGGATTTTGGACCATCAAAGGCTTCCAAAACCTAATCCACTTTAGCTGAAGCACCGAGAAGCCCCCGCAGCAAGAGCCAGAAGCACTCGTGCTCCTTCCAGTTCCGGCGGATTATCTCCATTTTCCTTTCTAGTGCCAAAACCAACCTCACCGACCCCTTCCAGGTCTGCTCCCTGCTCTGCTGTCCTATGTCCATCTGTCCTCATCCGAGCGGTTCATCCTTCAGTGCTCAGCCCATCGCTCACCGTCCTGTCCCCCCCGTGGGCTTCTCTATGAAGAGTGGATGTGATGGAAACGGGTCCCAGTCATGCTCCGGTGATGAGGGGAAAAAAGAGGGAAAAAGGACAAAGATCTCTTAGAAATAAATATGGAATTCCTGGTTAACGGCTGCGCGTGGTGACTGTGGGGTGGGAAATACTTTCAACACAAAAAGGGCTTGTGCAGCTGGAGCTGAGGATGGGGACACCCTTCCCCTCCCCCAGGCTCCCCACCCCGGCGTTTGGGCCGC
>JAOEHX010072352.1:0-19462 GCA_025448015.1 Bolborhynchus lineola | reverse complement strand
TGCACCCCCACCACCCTTCAGGGTTTCTGCCCTCCGTTTCTGCATCCAGGCCATGACGTGCTGTGGTATGGAATACCTCTGGTCAGTTTGGGTCAGGTGTCCTGTCTCTGCTTCCTCCCGGCTTCCACTCCTCCCTGGAAGAGCATGAGGCTCCAAAAGTCCTTGGCCAGACCAAACATCACTAAGCCATAACTAAAAACATTGGTGTTATCAGCTCTGTTCCCAGGCCGAAAGTCAAAAACACAGCACTGCACCAGCTACCGAGAAGGAGAAATGACTGCTACTGCTGAACCCATGACAGAAGGCAATCTGTATCAGGAGGTATCAAGATATCATCACTAGGTTATTTTTGGTTTGAGGCCTTTTAATCTTAAATTGCAATATATGTACATAGCTAAAATTGCAAACCAAATAATTTTCCATCAGGAAAAGTAGTATTATGACTAATTTAAGAACTCAGTAAAATAAAGAGGGGGTTTTCTGCTCCCTCTAAGAAATAAAAGAAATCCTCATATTATATGATGGCATTCCATGGGGCAATGGAGCAACTGCTGAGAAGGCTGAGCAGTTCTAAGACTACTTTTGCTGTCAAAGGAAAATTTGTTTTTACCATAGGAAACCATTGCCTAAAAAATTTACCATCGCAAAAAAACACTGGAGTCAACACATTTTAGACCAGGTAACCTAAGCAAAATGAAATTAACACATCCAGGGGAATACAGTTTATCATGTTGATTTTCATGGCAACCTCAGAGGAATCAAAGTACCCTGCTTTAAGATTTTGCAGTGGTAGACCTGACACCCTTTTATTTAAAAACAAAGTAAAACAATCTTCAAGCCAGTGAGGAAAACACGTAACTTAGCAAATATAAGAGATATCAGTAAGATTTACAAGAATAGCTAGTGCGTGCAGCACAGTCACCAAAGAGGCAAAAGGTGGACTGCGAAAAGCAGCATAGAGGAACAAACAACTTTATCTGTCAAACAAAGCTTGTATGGATTGTGAGAAGAAAAAATGCATTATTCCTTCTTGATTTATGCAGCAACATATTTTTTCCACTAGTCCCAACTATAGATATGAAATTGTTCTCACTGTCCTTAGTGGTTTCTAAATCCTACTCCTAAAACTATTCAATTGTATTTCCAGGATATCTGCTACTGTACCACTTGCTTGCCAGGAGCTGATGAGTAAAGTAATAGAACTTTTTATTCTCTATTTCTGCAAAGTGAAATCCATAAGCACTACAGTATGGTCTATTTCTGGGCTTTGCAACATTTCACGACTATGACTATCTCCTGATTTCTACACTTGCACCTATAACCTGCCATCTAGCACCTCAGATAAGTAAAATCCATGCCCCTATACTTAACAGAGTCTTAAAGCATGAACACATTTATTTGTGTAGAGAATTAACCAGTTGGGGTGATCCAACAGCACATAGGAGCACCTGCATTTAGATGTATCAGCATCTTCCTTCTTTCCTCTCAGTGCTGCCACGAAATTCTGACCATGTTCACTGATGTTCTATGTGATTAATACAGGGTTAGACACCAACAAAGGACCCAGATAAAGTATTGCTGTGTGAATATTTTACAAGTAAAATATGAATACTGACTAGAGTCTTATCTAGTAGAATTGCTGTCCTGACTTTCAATCTGTGGCAATTCCACAGCAGTTTGAAGTTTTTTAAAAGATCTTTGAATAAGGTTTGAAAAATATTTCTCTGTTCTTCCGTGAAGTAATTTCACTGGGAAGACTAGTATGTAGATTGAGTCTCAATACTAAAATCATGTTAATATACTCTCTTATTATCTTCTGGTCTACTGAACCAAAAGAACCTTATGCCTTCTAGGCATATAAAAAAGAAAAATTAAGTGTTGCAACCTTTTCTTCTTAACCTACAGCTGGTTGAAAATACTACTGATGTGGATATAAATATCTTGAAAAGGAGAAGGTACTGAAAGGAAAACTGTCCTTCAGCAATCACTTAGTAGGAGGGCACAATCATTCACTGTGCTGAGAAAAACAAAGCAGTAGCTGATGACCTCTGTCTTGAGTGTGGCATATGAAAGATCCAAGTGGCTTGATCCATTCAAGAAGGCAATTTAAAGAAATTAAAGTTCTTTTTTCTTTTCTTTTTTTTTTTTTTTTTTTTTAATGATTTGTCACATGTGTGGTTTAATTATCATAAAGAAGTTGAGGAGGGGGTTTTAGGACTGCAGTTTTGGACTCATGATTTATTTTACCACTGTCCTACCTTCTAGCACTCAAATTCCATCTTCCGTCCTTTTCCTCAAGATACAGATTACTCACTTCTAGAAGTGGAAGTCCAGTACTAGATAAACCTTGTCTAATGCATATTTAGACCAAAACACCCTCAAATTGAAAAAAAAAAAAAAAAAAAATTAGATCTATTTCTAGATTGGAACATTTTTGAGGCTTCCATGACATCTCATTAACCAGTTAATTCTCTATAACCACTTGAAAATTAAATTACGTTTTTGAGAAGAAACACTTCAATTGCTTAAGCTTCAGTATAGTAACATAAATTGCACATCTTTAATTATGGGATATTAATTCTTCCATCTATCATTTTTATCTTATTTGCCAAACTTGAGATATGGCCTAGTCTCTCCACAATATTTGGTACCTTGTATTTCATACTTCATCACACTGGACATCAGTTCCTTATTACTGTTAAAGTTTTTTAGGTGTAAAATTTTCACCATTAGCTTCACATTCTCACCCCCACCACAAATTACTCTGTATTTTTTTCTTCATCATCATCATCAGCCTAATGAATTTCTGTCAGTAACAGAAACTATGATTCCCTTGAGAACCTGGCAGCTAGAATATGGCCCTCAGTTGCAACTCTCCCTGGTGATCAATTAGCTCATTGTTTTCTTTTATAGGTTATTTTTTTCTAATCTTTATCATTTTAACAGCATAGCCATACATCTCCAAAAATCAATATTCAATTTAATCCTTTCATTGCACATCAGGCCATATGATATAGAGAGAATTTTTCTTTTGCTCCTGAAAACCTTTTTCTTAAGTCATGTTCATTCTGTAAAGTCACTTTTCTCTAATTCCTTCCTTACCCCTCATTGTTGTATATTTTTTGTAAATTTTGGGGGTTTGTTTTTGTTTTTTTGTGGAACATTTTTACAAAAGATGTGCTCATTCACAGCTGAACTGAATTATGTCCACTTGCAGGGAAAAAGAAAAACAAACAAAAAAATATTAGCTCTTTAGCTACATGTTAAGGGGAAAAAAACCAGCTTAGATTCAAAAGTGTTTTTGGAGAAATAACATGAATAATGTCAGAGGAGTTGAAAATTAATTTTTTCAAGGAGGACTAATTTGCATGTGCCAAATTATTTCATGGTAAATGGTAGAAGTCACCACTTCACTATAATGAAAGTCCCATGGTGAGGAATTTTTATTTATAAAACAATAGTCGCAGATGCACACAGAATTTCACAGCTCAGTGATTACTATCTATTCCAGTCTCATGAGAGAAAACATCAAGAGCTGAAATAGCAGCCTCTGAAGTGATGGCAGTTGAAGTTGCTGTGATCTTGGACACATGAAAATTCAGCCTCAGTAGGAAGGAGATGGGGGAATTAGTAAATTCTTATGTAGTAAAACTATGAGTCTCTCAACCAGTGCAGCTGTAAAGCATGTAATAAATCTAGTTTTGGAGATAAAATATGAACTTGTAAGGTAATATCATGCAGGATCGTCACTAATCCCAACTGTCTAATTCCTAAATTGTTTAGTTGCTTTATTTGCTTCCTGTCATCAGGTGCTTTTCTTCATGGGTTGCACTTCTTTTGGGGAGGGAGGGGGAAGTGTGTTAGAGTTGTTTTTTTCTTTTTTTTTTCTCATTCATTTGTTTGTTTAGTTAGGTTTTTACTTATCAAAAAATTAAAATTGCAGAGATAGGTAGAGCCTAAGGACATTTCTATGCAGACCTCACACAGTCTAACCAGGCTACAGGATGCATGTACTCTTAGCACAGGCCACCTAAATCATGCAGCTCCTAGAGACAGAACTTTTTCTTCTGTAGCTTTTGTCACAGCAAAAACAAGAATGAGAATGTGGATATTTAAATATTTTCCTTATTAAACACGCTGTGCAAAAGCATTCATGTAATTAATAATAAAAATCAACAGCTGTGAAGCTCTTGCTATGAACCACTGATTCTTCTTTCTTTTGCTACTAAGTGAAGTACCTGCAAACTTTCTAAATGCTAAGCAAACACAAAAAGCCATATTCTACTAGAAAGACAGCAAATAAGAGAAAATACTCTGCATGAAAGCACACGACAATTAAAAGGTCTCCGGAAGATGAAGCTCTAGAGACAGAGAAGGCAGCAGGAAGGATTTTAACAAAGTGCATCACACTAAGTTTGAGCCAAACCTGGAGTTACAGAGATTAGCAATTCAGAATGCTGAACTACACAGGAAAGTTACTAATTTAACTTGAATCAACCACATGAGAACTAATAAGCAATGAACAGGTGGAGATGGGATATTTAACAGTGGTCATCAGTGGATCAATTAGAAAACCACTAAAGACTAACTTATCTCTTCCTGAGCTAAGAATTACAAGGGTCACTTACTCTATTGCTTGCTCAGAAGAGGGAGGAATCATGTAGCCTGATGCACTGACAGTACCCTGAGGAAGCAAAATCTTGATTGCACTTGCACATGTGTTTAATTCAACTCAGAATTTAAGAAGCTAAAGGAAGATACTACAACCCTAAATCTGTTGTTAAACGAGTAAAATAAATGCATAGCACATTTCTACTTAGACAAAACTGGCTGAGAAAGGTCACTTTTCCAGACCACAGCTCTCTGCCCATTTGTGAGAACATGCAGTAAAAGGGATCAATAAATTATAATTAAAACCAGCCAGAAAAGAAAACCCATTAATAAAATCAAGAAAAATACTAATAAGAACAATTTGTATTTTTCTGTATTTTCCCATATAAGTTACTATAATGTATGCAAAACTTCTATTCTAGAAAATGCCTATTTCTGTTTGCTTCTAATTAGAGCTTTTATTAGTCTCCACTATTAATTTCTACTGTTTGAAAGATAGTCCAGTAAATAGCTATATAACTAATAGGTGTTGCAAGAATGCCTGAAAACAGTTATGTCAAAGTCAAAAACCCTCACAAATCCCACCAACCCTATAAAAGTGTAAAAAGCCCTTAAGATGAGTGTAAGTAGAGACAAATTCAAATAATTTCACTGTCAATATAGACAATGTAGTACCTTCCACATATTGAAAAAGCAAGTTTTAAGTTATTAATCCACAATTTCCCAAATTCATAGAAATGCAGAAGTTCTTTAGTGCTAAAAAAAATCTATATTTATACAAAAAATAAGCCACTGCTACACCTGTCAATTCATGTAACAAATTGATTTACTATATCAGGAAGCAGATGGACTGATGCCAGCAAGATACCAGAATCCTCCATGTTTAAATATCTGTGAAATAAAATTCGAGCACAACATGACTCTTTTATCAATTTAGAAGATGCTAATTTCCCTTTGCAATTTGTCCTGAACTGGGTCCCTACCAGTTGGATCACAGAATCCTCTAGTTCTGCCTCTATTCCAAGTTCTAAGCATTCTATATTCTATCAGCACAAGTGAAAAGAAGGAGATGCAGACTACTGTTGATTTGACTTCCTCCTAAAGAGTTCTTTTTAATTTGTCTTTGGCTGTATTGTCCATTCTCAAGATGTAGAGGGAACACTGCCCAATTTCTTTGAACTTATTTAGCTAAAATTTCAATAAAATAAAAAAACTTTGCTACTTGAAATTATTTCACTACAAATGCAGTAATATTCAAAGATCATTGTTTTACTGAACATCACTTGGTATCCCCAATACTAGTTAAAAAAAAGTTCTACAACCCTCCACAAACTAATGCTGATAGGTACTAATTGTAAATTGGCAAGCACTCCACATGACTTTTTCTTATACTACTTAACAGTTGAGCTTAAAGCACATAATAATTTTGTAAATAGGTAAGAATGCACACTAACACCAAGCTTCCAGCATATTCATAATGCTGTACATAAAATAATAATAAACCACAATCTATGTAACTAAGAAAAATGCAATGGTATTTAGAGTAATGGTATTCTGGATACCTCTGCCTATTTGATCTAGAAATGAAAGAAAAAATATGAAAATAGGGCTATAATTTACAAAAAATTCCCACATGATTAATTTATTTAGATGAAACAAATTATCTTGCTAAAGAGAAATTCCCATCACAAAGTTCCCATAGATAATGAAACATTTTGAATTCATTTTAATATCTCTCAGTGATATTTTAAATTACTTAAAGAATGATCTAAGGAGCCTGCATTTCTTTAGATATGTTTTATCCCCAAGATGAAGTTTTTTTTTTTTTTCTACAGTTGCAGGTAAAGTCCATAAAACCAATAGGTAGAATGAATACTCTGGAATTTTACTTTTTTTTTTTTCTCTCAGTGTAGTTATAGACACACTAAGAAAGCCAATTTCTACAGTTTTAAGTCACCTAGACAGCCTGAAAATTAAATAAAGATAGATTCTGTGTGTTTATTTACAAAGACTTGTGAGCCTTAAACTTTTGTGGGGCATTTATGGACAACAGCAACAAGAAAACATATGAAGTCATAAACCTTACAAACTAAAATAATAAGATTCTTTTGCAGTTACAAAGCAAAATACAAACCAAGTCCATAATATCATTAAGTATCATTAGAAAATTTATTCCAAATAAACCTTCCAGTATTCTTCATTCCATTCCATTCTGCTGCTGGAGAGAAGAGCATGAAGCAGCACATCACATTCAAAGAACAAGACTCCCTACAGAGAACAATCATCCTGAGAGGCATAATCTCAAATGATAAAAAACCTCCCAAATTATAGCAGCATGCACACTTCAACATCAGCAAATGAGAAAGAAAACACAAAAAACATCTTAGTTGCATTATAGGGAGCCTTCAGAAAATAATCCTTCACATCACAAAATTACAAACAAAAATAGCCTTTTCCCCAGTGTTTGTTGCTTTCTGCATACCTTGGTATGGTACTTTTTATGATACCTGCAACAACTGTGGTACTTTCGGCTAGAAGAAGAGCTTTTCATAGCTATTTATGCGGTACCAACAAATGAATTATTCCTACCAGGCTATAATAATAACCTTTCACAGTTTCTGTAACATGCAACCACACCCTGAAAGCTACATTTTGCTGGGGCTAATTGGAAAGTAACAGAAAGGAGAAGGACAATAGAGTTACATAATAAAACCAGAAAAAAGTACACCTGTTACCTAGAATTTCAGGAGTAGGCTTCCTTTAACGTCATCTTAATTTTTCATGGATAATTTGACAGGTTCTCTCTCACCACAATTTAAATTGAGATGTTAGTACCAGGAAAAGCTACTTAGTCAGCAATAACTTGTAAACAAGCACTAGAACAGGTTATTTTAAAGCTCCACTAAATGTGATATCTGAGCTTTTACAGGAAAAATGAAAGCAAAACTTAATTTTTTGAATCAGAATTCAAGATAATAAAGTTAAAATTGATGATTACTTCCTGATTAAAATACCATTAGATAGCACTGACACCTGGGGTTAACTTTCAATTAATTCTCTTTACACAAGAAAGTAACACTGGCAAACACAAAATATCAGACATGAAGGATACTTTGTATTCACAATACATTTGTATTTGAAGTATACAAAATCGCAGTTTATAAAATAACAGAATTTAACACTCTGTTAATCTGTGGCATGCAGAGTGGGCAACTGGCTCCCTCCTCTCCCCAGATTGCATGTGTATGCAATGGCCTTGCAGGGATGACATTGCAGAACAGATTGCTGAAGATGTTACTAGGAGTCCATTATTATCACACAAGAAGGGAGAATGGACAGAAGGTTACAATAAGTTTGATGGTCTTAAAACATTCAGAAGAAAAAGGTCACTGCTTAATGATATAATACAACCATATTAATATTTACAGAAGAGGTTCTGTTATATTAAAAGCTGAATAGCCACAAAGATTATATACTCCTGCTCTGCCCAGGAGATCCTGATTCAGTCTTTCATATGTAGAATATCGGAAGTAGAGATTCAGCTATCTGACACACCTGTGAAAACTACTGATCCTGATGATAACTAACAGGTCCAGTTAAGTTTCTGCTCCAGTTCTACAACAGGCTCATAAAAGGGAAGACAGGGTTGCAACAAAGCAGCCCATTCAGTCCAGCTACATAAAGTTGCAAGCTCTAATTTGCCAGCTCCACAGTCTTAGTACACAGATAAGCTAGAGAAAAAAACTGTCATTATCACTGCCAACTCAGTTAAGAACTGCTCGTGTTTGAAAGAGCATTTGCACAAACACATCTGAAGGCAGTGTTCATGGCCATAGTAAAGGACAGTGCTGGTAAGAGAGGTCTACTTTGGATACAAAAAAAAAAAAAAAAAAATAATGTAACTGCATCTACTTTATCAATGATTTTCAAACCAGAAGAAACATTAAACTCGACAGGTAAAACACAAAATAATGAATTCTACCTTCTCGTTTGATTTATAGGTGGGGAACGTGGAACACAACTGTGACATTTGGTTTGCAGTGCTCCTGATGAAACATATTTTCCATATGAAGAAATATATTATAGCAGGAGGACTAAGGCTGGTCTGCTCATAGAGAAAGGTCAGTCTAATGTAATAGGCTGTGTCGAATGCAAAATAGATATTGCTCTTTGTCCATCTGTCTGACCAGGTAAAGTCAGATATCACTGCCAGCAAAAGTTCCTGTGGCCTGAATCAATCCATTAAATATGTACAGGTAAATGTAAGCAACAGTAATTTATCTAAACAGCTAAATGATTCAAAGTTAATTCCCATTAGATTTTTGAAGTACAAAGTGTTCATTCAATAGCAAAAGTATTGAAGTAGGTTCTACTATTTTTCTGTCACTCCTGGATAGTGTTCAGTGAAAGGTTGAGTCTGTGCAAAATCTCACAGGCTCATCCCATGGCTGGGACATTCGTGGGTTCTGTGTATGCAGTCCATGTACCTGAAAATTCTTTTGCTTCTAAGAAGCCAATTTTACACTTCCAAAGTTCCTAGATGCACTCTGTTTTAATATTCTTATGCTAAATTTGGATGAAATCAAGTCACTTGTTGATAAGCTGCTGAGAAGGGATGCAGTATACCAAGAGGCATTCAGAGACACTGTTCTGTCTGAAGCCTTGTTTCCTCAACAAACAAGTTCCTTGAAGTCATAAACTACTGTGTTCATCACTTGACGTACACAGTCCTGTCATCATTCAGTGCTCTAACAACCCCTCTCCCTTATTAACCTGAAACAACCAAACCCAACTGAAAGCTAACAATCCAATGTTTTACCTACCTGTGAGACCGCAGCAAACTACTGGTGCCAGTAAGTGCTTTGTCTGTTTACACAGAAAGAGGCCTTCAATTCTAAGTCAGAAAGCCACTCCCTCATCTGAATTCCACAAAATTGGAATAGGCTCAGAGCCCACTAAAAATGCACATTCCCCATATGGCATCACTCCATGAGGCATCCTGCTTGGGTAAGAATAAAACTTTCCTTGCTGCTGTAGAAAATGTAATTCTCCATTGGATGAGAAGACCTTGGGTTAAATCTTGTGAAAGTAAAAATACAGCATGACAGAAGAAACAGTATAGCTACATAGTAGTCCTTACTCACTTTAACTTATGTGGCCATATAAGCTAAATACTGTAGCCCTCACAATCTTGAAGGTTAATCGGAATGAGACTGGAATGCAGTACAGAGCACTATATCCTTTTGTAGTTTTATTTTTTCCCTATGACAATAGAAATTATATTTTTGGCTTCTCTTTGCATCTGATGAATACACCAGGACATTCCAAGAACAAACCAGACTACTGTTTTTCATAGCTGTGTTTACTCAACTTTTGTTTATTCAATTGAATATAGCTGGGGAGTTTGTATTCAGTGTGACATATTTACTGACATTGGTAACCAGGATACTCTAGAAGACATTAAGTGCTGAACTGCTTTATTTCAGAGCTCACCATGTATAACACATTTCAAAGGCACACACAATGCACAAACAGAAGCTTACAGACAAAAATCTCCAACTGAGTATTTTCACATGCGTTGAAGAAGCTGTATTCTCTGTCAGAGTAAGTCAATATTTATATCATCTAAGAAATATGACTAATACTAGCATTTACTGAGTAAGAAACAATTTTAGATCAAATTTAATAAACGTAACACAAGTCAGTTAATAAACACAGGGTAACCAAAAGATACTTTTATTTCCTTTAGGCTTTTGCAATCAAGAGACAGATTTCTAAGTCAATGAAGATGTTCTGTGTTCTCTAGGATGTTCAAAACTTAATCACCATGTATTATTCTTCCCCTCAGAACTTTTACAAGCATAAGGCAAATACATGCAGGGACCAGAGGTAGAACATGACTTACATAAAAAAGCAGATGCTAGGAAGCAAAGACATACGTAGTTTGGAGATTTGGTTTCACTATTCTCACTAAAGGGCCTTGACATACTGTGATTTTCATCATTTGTGCCTTTCAAGTTCATTGTATTTAAAGATGACGGTCCATAGTGTGTATGGGAAAGTTAGCCTTAGTAGATGTAAACAGCCAATCAAATCCACAGACAGCAGATATTTTTGGATGCTATCACACTGTAATGCCAGAAATTTTGCAAAATACTGTAACTGTTGTGCACATCCTTTATTGGCATGTCTTTCTCTTTCTTCCCTGACCTCTTCCTCTGCAGAGACCAAGGTTCTATGCAATTATATTTCTACTGCTTTTCAACTCAGTGTACTACTTTGCAGCTAAATATACAAAACTCTTAGCTGAACATTCTTGAGTAGCCATGTTTCCTTCTGTAATCTAGGTGGTTGTTGGCATGTGTAATTAGTCAGTTCAAAAAATTTGCCAATCTGATGAAATGGACCCTTTCCTACTGAGAAAATTAAAAGGTGACTTTAGGATATGGCACTTCTTGACAAGATACTTGATGCTTCTATACAACTTTTCCAGCTGAATGAGGCATCTTCTGTGCACCATCCAGATCTCTCATGACTCACTGCCACATAACAAGCATTACAATTTCCAGCACTTCTGACATGGCAGTGAACATGATCCCACATCAAATCTGTTCACACCTCTGGATGTTTGACTACATCAGCTTTCAGCCCTCAAAGTCATGGCCTGCTTACAGGATCCACAAGTCTACAGGTAGGTGAGGAATCCTTTGTAACCATATAACTGTGAAGATTCTTAAAACAAGAATTACTATATGAGAAGATTAGGCCCTAAAAGCAATCCTCTTAAAGTTCAAATTGAATCCCAATGCTTACTGTAAGGTCACATATTAGATTATCCAGCATGCTGTGTAGAAAATGCATCCTAATTTGACATTTGTTGTAACCAATAAGGTGTCAGACAGCGCTCCCCAAGAGAGGCTTTTGTTGCAGTTGATGGCAATTTGTCTCAAATGTGACAGAAATTTCCCTGCATAACTGTGGGGTTGAGTTTTTTTTTTGGTTGGTTGGTTTATGGCTTTGGTTTTTATTCTATTACCCCATAATTCAAGTCAGTTTATATTCTAAGTCACTCTTACTTGCCTAAAAGCTACAAAGATTTTCCTTTCAAATGCCGCCCAAGATCTAGTAAGCAATAGAACCATGATTATTTCTAAAAAAAAAATGTTTACTTAAAACCTTCTCTGTACTTTGGAAGTTTTCTCCATACAAGATCCAGTAATGCTCAGTTAAAGAAAATCAAATAGGGCTTTAATATCCATAGCCACCAGAACTCCCACTGCCTTTGTAGAATTTACTGTACACATGGAGAAAAGAAAAATAAGTCTGATATTAGTCAGGTCCCGTGGGACTTCAGATAGAAAACAACTTGTCAAAACATCTGGTGGTACATATAAGTGGAAAGTTGGTGCAAATACTCACTCAGAACATTTCAGTCAATGCAGCTTTCAACAGAAATATTAAATGGGACCAATACTTCACCTCCTTTCATGGTTGTCACTGTTTCATATTACACTTGATGAATAAAATGAAACACATTTTGGTAAGTGTCCTACATCACTCTAAAGACCCCAAAATATTAAACCTCCAAGAGAAAATTTAAGACCTCACTTTGAGTGCTGTGTACACTTCTGGTGTCCTCAGCATAAAAAGGACATGGAACTGTTGGAACAAGTCCAGAGGAGGGCAATGAGGATGATCATGGGACTGGAGCACCTCCCGTCTGAAGATAGGATGAGAAAGTTGAGGCTGTTCAGCCTGGAGAAAAGAAAGCTGCATAGAGACCTCACGGCAGCCTTCCACTATCTGAAGGGGGGCAACAAGGAGGCTGGAGAGGGGCTATTCGTTAGGGACTGTAGTGAGAGGACAAGGAGCAACGGGTTCAAACTTAAACAAGGGAAGTTTAGATTGGATATGAGGAAGAAATTCTTTACTGTAAGGGTGGTGAGGCACTGGAATGGGTTGCCCAAGGAAGCTGTGAATGCTCCATCCCTGTCGGTGTTCAAAGCCAGGTTGGACATAGCCTTCTGTGATATGGTTTAGTGGGAGGAGTCCCTGCCCATGGCAGGGGGGTTGGAATTTGATGATCTTAAGTTCCTTTCCAACCCTAACTATTCTATGATTCTTTTTAATTGAGAGAACAACGGTGAGTAATCAGAGTCTAGTATCTAGAGGAGGAATAGTATTTCACCCAGAAGAAACAAGGGCAACCCCAGAAATTAAATGTCTAACACCATAAGAGGGGACACCTGCATAGTCAGGACCCTGATTTCTTGCAGCATCTGAGACAGGTGAGTTAATAATCATGACAAATGTCACTTAAATAAAGAGGAAAGGTTTGGTTTTAAATCTCTCATAATGAAAAGATCACATGTGCTAGATGAAGAAGTGCATCTTACTACTTGTTTATTTCAGGTAAGTTCCTTAATCAGCCTTTACTTCCAGTATCCCCTTCACTACTGAGTACAAGGCTAGATGCAAAACTCTGTTCTTCGTCCTTCAAATCTTCCATAAACATTGACCATTAATTAGTCTGCTTCAATGCCTCCTTATCTCCAAAATGCACAACAGTATTGATTTTCAGTTTGGTGCTTTCTTTCAGAATACAAGGTAGATTCTGCCTCATTTTCCAAACAGCCTTCACTCCATACATCCATCGTTTTATGACTTCCTTTCAAGCTGCCTCTTTCTGTTACACACCATACATTGCTATGTAGACAAAATACTGACAGCATTTAGTTCTTTATGTGTGCCTCAGTACACTCCACACTCTCTTCTACCATGTTCTTCTTCCTTTTATTATATATAAACATATATATGTTCTTCTTCCTTTTATTATACGTAAACATATATAAACATATTTTTGGACTTTCTGTGTAGCAAAACTACTAGTAGCATTCTTAGTTTTCTTTTTTCTTTTTTTGAAAATTAATTGATTTACACACTTTCTTGATCAGCTATGCTGGTCTTATACACAGTACCAAGAAGCACATACGTAGTCTAATCAGATTTGATTACTGTCTGAATAAGGCACTTCACAGGTAATTTATTATTACTTTTTCTGTTGGATATTTCCTCATATATTGCCATGCCCTACTTTTTATTTTCTCCATTTTTAACCCTTTTAACCCATCTCCCACCTACAGCTATAGCTCTCCTCAATAGAAATTCCAGCACCTCCTGCTGTGTCAGATGTCATTTCCTCAGGTTCTGTAGTTTTGGTAATAAACCTTCAATGCAGTTTACTTAGACTGGCAACCCATGTTATCATGCACCAGTGCAGTGCTGAGAAGAGACTCAATACATGATACAGTTGTGGGATTCATTACAAAGTCAGATGAGCTCTTTGTCATTTAAGTAGACAGGAGAGCCTGACATTAAAATATGGATCATTAAAAGTAAATTTGAGCCTCAGCGTTTACTGTACCAAAACATCTGGAGACAGTCTAATTTATACTGAAGTGCCTTAGAAAATATTTGAGCTTCTAACTAAGCACAGGGGATTTGGTAAGTAAAAGGCTGCCATTTTTGTATCACTATCTACTTTAGAAGAGTTTATTTTCATGAATGCCCACAGTACCTTCCATCAGTGGAGAAATCTTGGACCAAGTATCATAGACCATTCATATTAGGATCTATTATTTCAGAAAATATTGAAAACTCTTTGCTTTGCCAAATTGTCCTGGAAAATAGGCAGTTAAGTATGTAAACTCCTGTATATTCTTAGCTTATGCATTCATCACTTCTCTCTAGATACGAAAATAAAAAGGCAGTCAGGGACTAAGAGAAGTAGAAGACATTCACATGGTCTGGATGGAAGAATCCAAATGACAGCTGGACCATCGAAGTACCTTTCCCAGTCTTTGCAGAGCAAACATAAAGGAGAGATTTGTTCTAAATCAAATACAGGTTTATTGGTTTTGTCTGTTCTGAAAGGATGATGTTATTTACGTAATGTTCTTCATTCTTGAACCTCACATTTTATTATTACATGTAACTTCTTGGATCATTAGGACTACACAAAGATCAGATAAAGGAAAAACTTTAAACACTTCAGTAAATTAGATCACAGTCTACCACGAAGAACGCTTATAGACTGACAATCAGGTTTTCAGAATGCCTTGAAAACAACTAACATCTATTTCCTTAATGCTTTTCCTTTTCTTTAAGAGAAAACAAAGCAAATAATAAGATGTAGCTACACACAAGAAACACCATAATCTTTGATTCCAACCTTAATTTGCACTTGTTTAAATCGTGAGACATTTCCCTGGGAATACATATTTTAAAATATTTTAATTTTATGCTCAATTATCTGCTTAGAAATATATCCATATGTACACAGGTTTGTGATACGGACAGAAATATAATGTGGGTTAACTCCATTATCAGAAATAGAGTCCTGGGGTTTTGGGCCTTTTTTTTTTTTTTCAATAAGGGATCATTCCTATTCTCTTTCATAACTCATCCTGTCTTCTTGTAGTCATTTTTCTTGGAAGTTATTTCCAAACGTTTTAACTATTAACCATAGTTCAAATGCATGGATAATACTAATTAAAAATTACAAAAATAGCATATTACCTTTCAAGGCAGCACCACATTAAGAACGGATTAACATGCTAAACTAATAATTCCTGCTGTGATAGTCTCAGTATGTTTTTAGGGAGTGGAGAGACATATCACCATAAAAATAGCTTTAACAACTGCTGTATGGATCTTTAAAATAAAGTAAGTATAGTGACGAGAGTCTGCCATTGACATCAGCTCTATTTTCACTTCACAGTCAAATGAATAGTGGGAATCACAGTAAGTCTTGGCTAGTTCAAGCAGAGTTGTCATTCAAGAAGAACTCTTAAAAATTCAACTTAAAGAAGCTGTACTTCTGTATTTTGTGTAAGAGTAGAAAAATATGACCTTAAGGAAATATGATGTGCTATTAAACTACATGGGCATTAAGTTAACAGCACAATTTTAATGGCAAGCTTTTATATTTGGCAAATAGTGGAGCACAAAAAATACCACAAAATCACTGTGCTAATCACTTCACAGTTCAAAGGTACACCTTACACTTTTTACAACAGTGTCAGCTGTTGTCAAGATACAAAACATATGTGAAAGCAAATAACATAATGCAATTAGTTAATTTTGTACATTTGCACAAGTGTTACCAAAGCAGAGTTTGTTCCAAGTACATCACAAAATTAAAAAGAAAAAATGTCAGCAAATTCATGAATGTGAAAATATAATACATTTTATTTTCAATACCATTTATTTCTATATTACTGAACGAAGGAAGAAGGCAAATTGTTCCGTATTGCTTCTTGAAGTGTTGGACAGAATGATTCCCTATTGATTTTCCTGCTCCTGTTCTGCTGAAGGTACACTTGAAAGATATGTATTTTACACTTTTCTAAGGTAAGTAAACATTTAGACACTGAAAGATAGACCAAGGCCTTGGAGGTAAATTCGCTAAAAAGCACAGTACACAGTAAATCAGTAGTCTTTACACTGTCTAATTGAAAGTATTTAATTGAAATTTGAACATCTCTATGTACACCAGGTACAGATATGTTCCATTATCAATAGCATTAGGGATTTTGCACTATTGAAATCCCTACTTCTTGAAATATGAAAACACAGTTTCTGGTCCATGGATGCTAATTGTTACGCTGAAGTTCTATTGAGATGCCTTCAAACAAGAAGAGGATCTCAAATATAGAAGACCTTATAAGTTAAGTAAAAATCCTACTTCCCCATTTTACAGAAGAAGTACTAAGGAAAGCTGGAACTTTGACTGACTTAGTCCAAAGTAGCATAAATGATTCTCAGATGGCTCTTATCTAA
This sequence comes from Bolborhynchus lineola, assembly GCA_025448015.1. Classification (NCBI taxonomy): domain Eukaryota; kingdom Metazoa; phylum Chordata; class Aves; order Psittaciformes; family Psittacidae; genus Bolborhynchus; species Bolborhynchus lineola. Next base: position 3,010 of record JAOEHX010072352.1, on the reverse strand, counting down.
CTTCAGTATTCACAGCAGCATATTCACAGCAGTACAATTTGCAGCGCAGGTAAGCTACTCCAGTATGTACTAATGTCCTGGGCAGCTTCCTAGCCAACACAAAGTTCTGGACTATTCAGTGTGCTTGGTCAAGTTTTGCATATCTTGGACAGTACTGCAGACCTGTCCTACCACTTCTAATTCTGGTAGGACTATTAATTACAAAGAATTGTAATAAATAGCAGAAATAGAAGTGAACTTTGACAATTTCCTGTCCTGTGCCTTGATCCTTTTCGAAAGTACTGTTTTAAGCACTATTTCTTCTAAGCATCAATGAGACTGATTAAACATATACCAAGTTGTTTTAATATCAAGAGCATCAAAACCTGCATTTTGGTTAAGAAAAGTCTTCTTCGATGATACTTATTGTGTAAGACTTAGAGCAGAAACTTATTTTCTTTTTTTTTTTTTTTTTAATTTACAAGTGTGACTTCACAGCTGTTGCTGTTAAATGTCATCAATATTTGTATATTACTTTTAATGAGATGCTGGTAACCCAGACTCCTAAAGCACAGCTGTACATTTAGAATCAAACATGCAAGACCCATAGATTTCAGTTACCAGAACTGCATTGCTGCTTCTCCACCTTTTTTATTTTACATTTCTGGCACATCAAGATAAAGTTAGTATGTTTTGGATTTTGAAGGCTTTTTTTCCCCTTCTCTTCCCTCCATGCTTTTCAAAGGAGTCCTGTGTGAAGAGATGGTGTTTGGTGGCTCTACCAAGCAGCTGGGATACCTTGGTATCTACTGGAGTTCAGCTGTGAATGTGGACTGAAAGGATAAATCAAAGCCCAGCAGACTATGATTTCTAAGACTTACGTTCTTCAAGGTTTTTTCCCTCCCATCCTCTTGGAAGATCTGAGGCAAGCTTGTTTGTCAATGCACAGCTCCAGAGAAAACAAGCCATAGCAACACATGTTAATGAGTCTTGACCACTAAATTTTCCACAGTCTGGGGACCAATTTACACACATTATCCTTAAGTTCCATTCAGCTGTGTGCGGAAAGGTCTCTGTTTAAGCACTGAGAAACACTTATGCTATGCATAGACATTCTAAAATAGTTTTTATGTTTACAAGAAGTTCTGCTTCTTTTCCCTGCTTGTAAGAAAAATATTTCCCCTTCCTTGTTACACTGTGTCCTGGGATCAGCAGTAGAAGTAATTTTTCTCCTTCTTGGTATCTGGTGCAGCACTGTGGTTTTGACTTTTGGCCTGGCAACAGCATTGATAACACAAATGTCTTTAGTTACTGCTCAAGCGTTTAGTCTGACCAAGGACTTTCAGAGCCTCATGCTCTGCCAGGGAGGAAGGGAAGCCGGGAGGAAGCAGAGACAGGACACCTGACCCAAACTGACCAAAGAGGTATTTCATGCCACAGCACGTCATGCCCAGGATGTAAAAACTAGGGGCAGGGACCCAGAAGAATTAGTTCAGTGCTGGGTCAGGCTTGGTATTGGTCAGCAAGTGGTGAGCGGCTGTATTCTCTTCCCTTGTTGTTTCCCTTGTCATTATTATTATTGGTGGTAGCAGTAGTGATTTGTGTCATGCCCTAGTTACTGGACTGTTCTTATCTCAATCCATGGGAGTTACATTCTTTCAATTCTCCTCCCTATCCCCCCCAGGAGCAGGGGGGAAAACAGAGTGGGGAGTGAGTGAGCCAACTACGTGAGTTACAGCTAAGCTTAAACCACGACAGTTCTTTTTGGTGCCCAAAGTGGGGCACTAAGGGTCGAGGTAGAGACAGGATTAGTAGCCACTCATTACAATGCTGATTTATTGACCGTCAAAGTTGTTGCTCTTAATTCTCTTGATTTCACAGTTTCAGCATGTTGCACCTTGCCTACAGCAGCTATTTTCTGTCTTAGTGTTTATCAGAGGGCTAAGGTTCTTGTTTCATTGTACTTTATGGCAATGACTTGTAACATGGGATGGCTCTGGCAGCAGGGTGGGATGGTCATGGCCATGGACTTGCACCTGGCCATTCGGCTGCTTTTCACTGTCCTGGCTCTTGTCCTTGCCTCCGTCTTCACAAGGCTGGGGGGAGCTGAAGAGGAGCAGCCCCAGGAACTGCCTGCAACTGAACCAGCCCAGGAGAATGGCCTGGGGGGAGGAAGTGGCTGCTGGTGGAGGAGGTTGTGGCGGTAGAGGAGGGGAAGGAGGCAGCTGCCAAGCAGTAGGAGAAGGCAACAGAGGAACTGAGCCCCTCTGCCGATCCCAGCCCCTCAATGGCTGAGAGCATCCCCCGGCAGCTACCCACAGAGCCTGGTGATCCCAAGCCCCAGGAGGATGCATGAGAACACATAGCACCTCCCAGCAAGGCAGAGGAGGAAGAACTGGACTCAAACAAAGAGCAGCTGGTGATGAGAGAGCCGGCAAGCACAGCAGCTACACCACCCCCAGTGACAAATACAACAGCATCATTTGAGAGTTCTGGAGGTTTTGAATTGTGTTTGGGTACCCTTGAGACCTGCCTGCTGATTATGATGGGGATCACCATGTTGGCATACATATAGAGTGTGTTTTACCCATGACCATTTTGTCTGGTCCTGAGAGTTCAGCAGACTGGGGTGTGGGCCTTGTCTAGGGTAGATGACAATCCAGGATGACCAACAGATTTTCCCCAAGGCTGGACAGTCATGAGTGGCAGGGTGTGTGGGACAGTATGGGCGAGTGTCTAGTCCACTGGGCCCCTCCAGTGCTTTGGAAGTGCTGCAGATGGAAGGCAGCTGTGTGGAGTCCCCAATGATAAGTTGCAGAAACTGCTGAAAGGGAGGGTGAATTACTTTGATCCTGGTGGGCCCATGACACTTCAGGCCATCAGGGAAGAGATGCAACATACAGATGGACTTGTGATCAAGGGGTGGACTTAGCAATGGATGCTATTGTCCAGGATATTCATGACTGTGAAACATGTGCTGCAATTAAGCAAGCTAAATGGTTAAAGCCTCTTTGGTATGGAGGACGATGGC
>JAOEHX010072350.1:0-11842 GCA_025448015.1 Bolborhynchus lineola | reverse complement strand
GCCGAAAGTCAAAAACACAGTGCTGCACCAGCTACTGAGAAGGAGAAAAATGACTGCTACTGCTGAACCCATCACAATATCTGTGAAAACTCAAAGCCAGTCTTAACAGTGTTACATGGTTTCTCAGACAGTTAACAACTCCATCTGTTCTGACACTAGAAAATCCAAAGGCATAAGGGATGACAGAAGAGTGTGAGTCATTATATGGCCTGAGAAAATAATATATTTTCTTATGTTTCTTGGACTACAATGATAAAATGTGTGGGAAAATTACCTGGAGGGAAATTAGAGAAAACTGGGGTCTAACAGAAACTAGTATTAAGGAAATTTTTTAGGGTGAAATACAGTTGCTACTTCTAGGACAGTTGGCATACATGGAGTCTACTTCACCACGGTTCCCCAGGCAACACAATCTGCCATTTTATCACATGCTAAGAGGAGTAACAAAGGGTGGGGTGGAGTGGAGTCACCATGGCCAGGCTCTGTTGTAATCTCTGCAGGGATGGGAACTCAATGGTGTCATGCAGCTGTTAAACTGCATAGCAGCTATCAAATGGAAAATATAAGAGAAGATGTTTGTTGCTGACCCAGCCACTGTAGCAAAATCACTTTCCCCAGATGAAATTTTCTCATTATAATCTCACTGTAATATTAATGCACACCTCCATCTCAAAGTTACCTGTCTCCAAAGTACAACCACCCTCACTGAGCATGCACTCTATATTTTATTGACTATATCTTTAAGAGAAAAGTGTGTGAACTTTACACTGGTCAGTAACAGACTAGTATGACTAGACTCTAGTATGGCTAGTCACTCAAGCTCCACCTGAATGTAAAGAAAAGTATAAAAGTGAATAAAGGAGGAGAAAAGTTAGGGAAGACTCCATAACTTCTGGGATCAGTCAATGAGCTGAACCTGTCTTCTCCCTCATAGGGATGTCTATTGGGTAAGAACTATATTCTATGTGCACTAAGCGATCAACTTACACTAGCTATAATTAGTGATTACAGTTTGGTTGTGTATTGCTTCAAGGTGATTCTTCAGTCAGTGTGCTATCAACAGCAATCTCTGACCCTTATGCTATCACAAACTTGTATTTTGTATAATAGAAAACTTCAGCTGAAGTCTATTTTGTGTGTCTGGACGTTTGTATAATTGAAATAATGGATCTGACCCAGTGACTCTGTCAGCATGAGTCCCTGAATAGGTTGATTGAATCACCCTCTGGTATCATGGCCTGTCCAGCAGAGTCCCTGTAACAGGATGCAGACAGGCTGGTCTGATAAAAGGATCTTGACATCTTGGGACGCTGACAAGGTGATCAAACATAAAGGGTTAAAGGAAATTCTGCTTTTAATGTAACAAAATGCCATCATTGATTTCCTAAGGCCCAAAAGAACAGTACACAGTATTTATACATCATGGGGAAATATATTTGTGGATATGCAAGCAGATTTTCCTAACAACATTAATTTAAATTTCACTGTTAAAGCAGTTTGTAAGTTTTAATTAGTGCTTTTTTGAGACAAATCCGTGCATAAACTCATGCTTGTAAGAACTCGTTTTTGATAACATACTTTCCCCACTATACAAATTAATGCCAAGAGAATGAAAGACAGAAGAGGACACGAAGAAGCAAGTTCATGTGAGCGCTGACTCTGAAACAAAACTATAGCTAAAACTAATGATAACTCACTGCAGACACAATAAGTGCAACCAAAAAACTATGTACTAAAGAATCACCTTGCCATAAGAAAAAAAAATAGGAGTGCATAAAAGCTGTGGCAACGGAACTAACATGATGAAAGCTTTTAAAACAGCACTGAGGTATAGTTGAAATGTACGATTTGACGAGAAAAATTACTCGAGACTTCTTAAGGGACCCTATTAACTAAAGTCACAGAAGCATAGTACCACTCAGAGAGCCCTAATGGAAATCTCGGCTGAGAAAAGATTTATTCAGGAGTTCTGGAGATGCTTCTTATGCTTTTATATCCCCAGTAAGAAATTTTATTTTTTTATAACTTTTTAAATAAAATTCATTTTTTTATCCACGAAAGCCCCCAAATCCGTTTTTGTAATGTTATTTCAGTCAGTTCTCTCCCATGCTCTATTCACAGGATACATTATTCTCATTTGATAATGGCATCTTGTACTTGTTCCTACCAAACTGTGTATTTTTCTCTGAAAGTCCTCTCTCTTCTGTATTAAGATAATTTTGAACTTTATTTGCATATCACAACATAGTGACCTTTGACCTCAGTTACTGGCAGATTTAATAAGTCTACTTTTTAATGTTTATTCATAAAATTATTGATGAGTACTAGTCAAGATATATCCCAGCAGAGACTAGCTTAGTACAAGCTTGTATTCTGAATGTGAACTATAGAAAACTGTTCTTTATATTCAGCTATCAAACATATTTGCAAATATGCTATGCTATGCTAATATTATGTAATGATGTTTCTATAGCAAACTTTTAAGAATGCTACATGAGAAAAAAACAAATACACTCAAAATGTAAAGATATATGGCAGGCAGATCAGGAGAATGACTGTTTCCCCTCTTCCCCTCTTCTCTTTTTTTCCCCACTTCCCCTCTTCTCTTTTTTTCCCCACAAAGTCTGCTACCCCACTATAAGAAAGAAACTAGACAAGTTTGATACAATCTAATTTCAGGCACTGGAACAGGCTGTTCAGAGAAGTTGTGTTTGCCCCATCCCTGGAAATGTTCAGCACCAGGTTGGACAGGGCTTTGAACAACCTGGTCTAGTGGAACGTGTCCCTGTCTGTGGCAGGGGGTTGAACCTAGATGATCTTTAAGGCCCCTTCTAACCCAAACCATTCTATGATACAAATCACAGTGGATAAGTCCACACTGGCTGTTATTCACAATTTTGTTCCTTCTAGGTACCTAAAAAAAATCTGATTACCCTTTTACAATATTTTTCTAGGAAATTATTAAAGCTTATTGATTCATGCCATTTCTATAGCTCTTCTTTATCACCTTTGTTAAACACAGGCACTCAATTTACTGTTTTCGAGGCTTACAGGATCTAGTGGAAATCCATAGGCTTCCCAAAATGACTTTGATTGAAATTTCATCACCCTCTTCTTCATCTGACACAGCATTGTTGTGTCAGAAAAATAAAATAATAGCCAAGTTACGTGTGAGAGACTGATCTGAAAGCAGACTCCACTGTCCATTGTCTGAAAGATTGGTCTGAGGAACTGAATGGAACTCCACCAACCGGTGTCTCAGAGATGGCTGGGTGCATTTGAGATAAGACTCTTCCATCCATTGCCAGGGAGAAGCGAGTGAGGATCTGAATTGGGACTCCACTGCCCATTACCTCAAGGATTGGTATGAGGAATTGGTACCCATTATCCCGAGAATTGCTGCGGACGTGTGTGCAGACACACATGCAATTGGAAGAGGTGGCTGCAAGACCAGGGAAACTGGTCCACCACAAGCATGTAATACATGACATGAAGAATAGAGGTAATCCCCCCAACTCATTATAAAGTCGGAAAAGGCAAATCACCAAGGGACACATCACCAAGGGGCACATCACCAGGGAGACATTGCCATGAGAAGGACTCCAGAAGGACACCTCTACTGATGACTACTATGAATCCTGAAGAACACCATCCATGAGACATCACCATGAGGGCAACTCCACGAAACACACTCCACAGGGTACCTTCAAGGGGACTCCAGAAGGACACCTCCACGATGACATACACCGTCAATGGACTCTCAGGAGACACTCTGCTCCGTTACTGACTATGAACCCTGAAGAACTCCCACCACCAACGACAATGACAACGGATCCCCAGAACACCACTGGATCCGCAGTGGTGACTATCTCTCTCTGCACCCCAAATCCTTGCTTCATTTTCTACCTTTTTTCCAATCTGTCCTATTCCTATCTCCTTTATTACAAAGATTTTCCTCTTTTATAGTAACTGTCTTTTTGTAGTAAACAAACTGACCCATTACAGTATTTGACCTCCTTTGTGTTGTAATTTCACTCTTGGGATCATGAACTGAAACAGGTCCAGCACTGGGGTTTTTCTCCAATTGGACCCTGACAGTAAGTCAAATCAAACATAGGCAGGCACACTATGGATCCAGAGCATCAAATTCATGTAGAGGAAATTAAAAATAAATAAGAGCTTTGGTCAGATTCAGGTATTTGAATGATTATACACTGAATAACATATCCAGTGTATCATTTAGACAAGTTATGTGTACTTTTTGCAATTTGTAAGTTAAAAGAAAACTCAGAGGACTAATGGTTCACACTATATTGGCATAATAGACTATGAAGGTCCAGGAGATGGTAATACTGAATGTTTTATTAAATTGATTGAAGAGACTTTTAAATTAGCTCAACCAAAAAAGTTAAGAGAGAAAACTGGAAAATTTTTCCTAACAATGATCAAAATGTCTGAAAACTGGAATACGGTTTCAAAAAGTTTAATATACATTTAACTGGGGAGTTCCATTGTAAGTGTTTATAAATACATATATACATATAGTTACATACACACTTCAATGTGGTTTTTCAATCATATTGCTTACCCTTTAAAGACCATAAGAAAATATATTCAAGCTCATTAAGAAGAGATTAAAAAAACAGGCAAAGAATTCATTACTGTAGACTCATTTTTGTTTCATATTTTGAAAGTAAATACTTGGAGTCCTGTTTATTGTTGTTAATTTTCTATTGTAAAATCTTGAATTCACAAACAAAATCAGACCTTATGATAGGAGATGTCTTCTATCCATTCAGTGATCAACAGTATCTCTTTCAAGCAGTCTACATTCTAAGTATATGAGGCAGAAGGAGAATGGGAGGGGAAGCTAACACTGAAAGTAATGTCACTTACATCACCTACTAGATTGACTGCAATGTTGGAAATTCAGTCCAAATTTCCTGAATACGAATGCAATTCATTTTTCCATCGTACCACACTGAATGTTTTGCAGTAGGTAACAAATTTCCAAAGCATATAAACTATGTGAATCTTCTTGCATAAAATATTTAATTAGCTTTTATGTCTCCTGTTATTTGATATCCAGAGAGACCTTAAGGTATTAAATTTTATTTGACAATTAAACATAAATATCACAATCACCAGAAGAGGACACTTCAAATTTAAACAAAACAAGGAATGCAACTGAAATATATTTGCTGTTCAGTTTGTATAGTTGCCATATTCTTGCTAGAATACTTCAAGATAACTTAAGACAACTCCTTAAGAATAAAGGTCATTAAACAAGGTAACACATTTTCGAGGGTACTGCATAAGGTGACAGAGTAACTCAAATCAACAGAAAAAAATCAGATGAAGAACCAGAAGAACTTTTATCCTTGAAAATTTCCTTGTTGCACATCATAAGGAAAGTTTCAGGGCATCATTCATTAATATTCAAACTAAGCAAAAAGATCATTAGAAATTCATTGAAGGGCTTAGGCCACACCTGGCTGCAAGTGAATGATTAGGGAATTTATGACCCTTATAATGGAATGAGCAAAGGAGAAAAAACTGGTTACAATTTGGGTTTTATTTTCTGATTTTGTGTATTACAGCTGTAAATTGAATGAATGCAGTTCCAAATATTTCAAAAATGTCAAAATCTCTACAACCCTCTTAGTATTTTAAGAGGAAATAAGCTACAAGAATATTTTTCTATGCAATCAGATATTTCATTTGAAAAGAGCTATAAATATGTCACAAGTTGGCATGTGACTTTGTTGAGCACTTTAGGAGGTGACCTTTCAATAGTACCTGTTTCTTTTCCATGTGGCATGTTCTTTGAGAGTGGGACAGTGAAGGGTGTCTTGAAACATTAGCGCAAGTATGTCTATATAAAGAGAAAAGCTTATGTCTATTATAATCTCCTTTACTTTTTTTCTTTTATCTTGTCCCTCCATATTGCTTTTACTCGCATCTCCTCTCCTTCTCATCTCATTTAGTAAATAAGGAGTTAGTTACTCAGCTTCTTGAGAGCAAGAGCAGTATGCAGAAGGAAACCTACTTGATGAGGTACAGTTTTGACAGAAGAAAAGAAAATTTGGTGTCCTAAAGGAAATTTTTAAAAGATGAATAATCTTGATAAGGTTAAAGTCTAGGAATAAAGTAAGTAAGAGGGTCAGGTCTGGAGCCAGTAAGATTTTTTCTGTCTGTTTTCTACAGGAATGTAGAAAAGTTGGATGGTTAACAGCACGAGATGCCTTGGGCATAAATACCATTAATGCATCTCTTGCCTTGATATACTTGCTAATGGTCCTTGTATTCTCTTGCTGCACAGCCAACTTCAAAACCTTCAAAATAACAGCAGTTTTTTCAGTTTGCTTTGCCTTTGGAGGAAGAGTTTGGATTTGTAATGTACTATGAGGTTTCATCTTCCTGTAATTATGAACATTGGCCATCCCATGTGTAGGAAACTGAAAGGGTGAATTAAGTCTGGCTAATTATTCCGAAGTGAGAAGACAAGAAGGGATTCGTATCAGCTCTATTCACTATGGAATTACCCCTTCACAAATTTCAGTGAATTCACCAACACTTCTCTCTTGACCCACATTTACCCCAACCATAGGCTTACCAATTACATATTTCCTGTACCCACTTCAGGCATTTCCTCCTCCACATAACATAACCTGTCTATCAGCTCAAAATGATGACTAGTTTTCACCACGCTTACTTTTCTCTTTTCTCAATCCTTGGACAAAATGCCAAGAAGTTAGACAATGATAACACCTTTATGGAAAAAAATAGTATATGCCAAAGATCACAAAGGGAAAACATTGATCTGAAAGCAGTCAGTTCATAACAACAGAAAATCTGAAAAGAAAAAAAAAAAATTGGTAAAATTTAACTGCACTTCTAACAAGGAATCTGGCAAAGCATGAGAGCCCTGTCATAAAGGCACATCACACATCATCCAAGAAACATTAAAAATTTACTTAATATATCAGGTAGTTTTAGTTTAATATCTGTCAGTGTAAAAGGAAAAAACTGAATTATTTGGAGAATATAGGAGCCCTCACATATACGTGTGTATACATATGTTTATCTCATGTATGTACCTTTGATGTCCCACCTCTAAATTGTTGCTAGTCTCAGACATATTACAGAATTAAAATAAAAATTAACTTTTAAGATCCTTAGGTGAATTAGCTATGAAACTGGTTGCTACATTCTTTAATGCAAAATGTCTCTGCTTCAGAGATATGTAGACTTAAAAGAAGCATAAAATATTTTTAATAATATAAAAATTACACTAAAAGTTTTGAAAGATCTTGAGCAACTAAAATAGCTGAATATCTGATTACAAGAAAAGGGAGAGCATGCTGAATTCTATTTAAAGCTTTATGTGGGCGGTAGGAGTCTTGTTCACTTCCTATTTGTTGAAACAACATATTTACATTGCTATATAATTAGTATTCTCCCTTGGGATACTGTGAGTGGGTTATTTGGATCAACTAAGCAAACCCTTTGCAAAATGAAGGGGATTCTTTTGCTACTATAACTACTTAGGAAAACACTCTCTAAGGAAACAGTTTTGATCTTTTAACTCTGCTAGCTTTTGTGTCAATCGAGAAGTATTTATTCTTATAAGTAGCCTTCAGGAAGTACTAACTTTCTCAATGATGTTATTTTTATCCTCTTGTAAGGCAACATAGTTCCTGGAAAAAATAAATGATCTGAGGAAAAAAAAAAGACCTACAGTAAGTCAGTCTTGTAATTTAACAGCAAAGTGAAATTCATAGCAATTAAATTAAGTTTTAAACTCTTGGCTTCAGTATGACAACACTTTCTAAGTTGACTATCTTTAAGAATCAATGTGCCATTTAAAGTTTTGCTTTATTAAGCTTCAGATGACAAATATACTTGGCTGTATGACTACAAAGAAGTATCACAACTTACATATTTTAGAGTATTTATTTGGGCCAAACCATAGAAGAATTTAAAAAAGCCCTATATTTTCAGCCATAAAAAATCCAATGTGTTTGGTTCAGTTTGGTATTTCTGGCTGTGGTAGAGATTGATTTCTAGAGAAAATAATTATTTTGTGTAGGAAGCCACTATAAAAGTAAAGAACACAAGACTCTGGTTTAAAGCCGATCCCCATCTTTAGGTTTCCTTTGGATTAATGCTTTAGATGATTCTCAGCCTCCTTTATATTTCCCTAGAATATCTAAGGGTTGCATATATCCTTAAATAGGGGGTTTTATCCAGTCGGTGAAAAATTGTGAAAATTTTTACTAGCTATAAAACCAGAAATGCCAGTCTCATCTGGGGATTCAGAGTGCTCATGAAATAACCCAGATCAGGAAAGTATAGATGTCTTACTGTAAATGTGACACACTTCAGCAACATCTTTTCTCTGACAGCAGCATATATATTGGCTCTGCAGGTCAAACTAAAACAGCTTCTTTGGCCCTGAAGCATGCAGGCTGCCAGTTCAGTGTCTTTCTTGTGCATCTCGAGTGGGCGGAGGGGAAGATCTGTAGCACACTGATGCTGTACTCACTGAGAAAGTCAACTTGCATTTCAGTCTCTGGTAACCTTATGTATGTATACATACATGCACACACTATATCTATCTTTTTGTCTGTCTCTGCCTGTACATACTATCTGCGATGTAAAAAAAAGTATTTTTTTTTTGCTAACATTTATCATCAGTTCCTAATGCATGGCCTTTAGCTCGATACTACAAGAACGTACGACTACTTTTCAACTCATCCTTGCTATTTGAAAATAATTGTACATATAATTACCGGGTTTTTTTTATATGTGTTTATGTTATTTTAAAATCTAATAAAAATTGATGAACAGAAAAGGAAAGAGAAACCAATTTAAGTTAAATTTCTAAGTTAGATATCTAATACTGATAGAGTCACTTCCTTTCAAATCTAGCACTCAATGAAAGAAACAGTTAAAAGGCAAATATTATTTCTTTTTATAATGAGATTTCATTGCACACTAGTTCTTTGCCTAACTCTGGAACTGCCATAGGCATTGAAATTGCTTACTTGCTCTCCTTCTTTCCTTTCTGTTATTGCTTTCTTTACTAAGCAATACTACGTTCTTTTGAATACTTAATGTTAAAACAGTTATTTACCTCATTCGATTTCAAAAGATTAAGGCATTTGCTTCATATGGTAATGATTTGCCATTTTACAGGGCTAATGCCAAAAGTTCTCAAAGCACTTTATGTCAGCAAATGGTACATGTTTACTATATTTGTCTTCATTAAGCACTATTAATTTAATTTGTATTTTTTTAATATAAGGTGAACAAGAACAACAAAGGCAGCTTGAAGCTATATTGAATACAGAAATATGCTGATTCAACGGTGCACTTTAGATAGAGCTACTCTGGTCCCTTTTACCAAATATCCCCATAGGATTTTTCAAATCTGTCTCAATGGTTGGTCATTATTTCTTACCCTCTGATGTCCATTAGGGGACAGCAAACATTAGCCATCCCTGTGAAGAGGAATTTATCATTTAGTTGCTTCTGACAGAAGCCTGCTTTGAATGTACAAAAATCACTTTGCTAACCAAACCAAAGCAGAGGAAATGAAGGTAGTTGAAGTACTTGAAAACTGCTACTGCTCCAAAGCATATCTCTAATGTACTTGTGGATGCAGCTGGGAGACATGTCCAAGCCAGAGGAAGTGAAATACACCTATCTGAGGCTCAGATAGAAGCCAGTGATCCTCAGTTTGTGATTGTTGCACAGTAACACAGCAATTGGGAATGGGCTGTGACTACAGGTTAAGGTTACCATGAATCGAAAAGTAACATGAACTGTTAAAACAACTGAAGTAGTTGGAAGTTACCAACAAACACCTTTCCACTTCTCCCCATTCCACATTAAAACATCTGTTAAAAAAAAAAAAAAAAAACAACCACCCTTCTGCAGCAAAGTGTCTGGCTGATATTTGCATCAATTATCTAATGTTTTTTCACTGGCTTGTCCTAGACTTGAACTCCTTTAAACAGGATTTTCATCTGTCCTTCTCGAAAGCAAAGTACTTAACACATATGGTGTGCTACCATAAAGAAAATAACAAAATAGATGACATTTTGGATCTAGAGCCAGATATGGATGTTGACATTCATTCCATGGCCTGATTTATCACTGCAATCTTTGTATTGCTCAGTGCCATCAATGTTTTCATATACAGAGGTGGCTGAGTAGTTTCAGAAAGGGCTTTCATTAATAATTGAATCAAGATTGGTTTGCTGAATTGCATAAGGTCAGATGGTTGATTAACATGGACAGCAGCTGAGCAGGGGAAACGTTCTCAAAACTTCTAAACATTTTTCTCCATAAATAACTTTAACTCCTTTGCTTCTCTAAAGTTATGGAAGTTTCTGCCACCTTAGTGAGCATAAGCAATACAATGTTATTTACATGATCCAGCTATACCATAAACGCCAGTCAGCGGAAGCAATCAATTTACAGTGTCTGAAAATAATTTATCCAGCCTTCAGAACATGATCAAGTGCAAAGCAAAAGAGGCTTGACAGAGGAAAAAGGAGATGTATCTCAACCAAATGAGAAAGAAGAATTCAGTCAGCTCTTGACATATTATTTGCTATCCAATTTGTTTTTCAAAGAAGTAATGTTTATTTAACACAGTAGCATTTTACTACATAGAGTGCTAATGGAGGTTAAGTAAAAGACACAAGGGCAGCAAAATCACTCACTTTTCACATAAGGACAAAACTGCTATGAGAGAAATTCAGATTAATTTCTCAATCCTCACAGAGCTTTTTGACACCACTGGCTGTGGGTTACCTCTTAAGTATTTGAAGATTTTACTAGGGCTGACTGATTTAGATTTGGATAGGTTTAAATCATACTTGTCAGTGTGCTATTAATTTTTAACTACAGTCGTTTTTTCCCTAGACCTGTTAATATGCTAGGCAGTCCCAAAAAGCCTGAAACTTTGACCTATGCTCTCCAGCATTTGCATACAGCACTTTCTGTATGTGCTTTATTCTGAATCAAAATTCTAACTATCTCCTCAACAGGATACAGATACTGGAATCGACAGACCCAGATAAAAGGGCCCTCAAACTGGCTGCATGATTATCAGACATACATTCTTTTAGGTTATCTAGTCTTTTCCCATTCAATTCAGATGAAACATAAATAACTTTAGCTGACTACTAAACTCAGAAGACAACATTTTTTCTCTGGAGGTGCAGTGTGGTGGAATAAGATGTTTCCTTACAATGTACCGATTGTTTCCACATGTTTTCTGGAGATCTCTTTGTGAGCCTCATTCATCAGAGAAATACAGTGAGGCTAAGATCACCGTTGATTCAGCACAATTCAAATTTTGTTTAAAGGCTTTCTGACTATCTATTGTGAATGAATGCAGTCCCATCTTTTCAGAAGTTCAAAATGGATTGCTACACAACCCAAACTGTCTCGGGTTTCTAGGCTGAAAACTGCAGAAATAACACAATCATTTCATTACCATTGATTTAACATTAAAATAATTTTTTTAAAAGCTTGGTAGAATATATTTGCAGACTTCACAACTGGAAGATTTTAATTTGAAAACTCATACATCTACACAGTCTTCTTGAGAAATACTGACTCATGTTAGCTAATCATTGACACATGATTAGCTAACATCAGAACAGGTATCTTCTGAAGACATCTGGGCTCTGTGAAGGGTTGGTCAGTTTCAGAGCTCAGCTGTAATATCCCTGTTGGAAGGAGAACTATCCACTGCTTGTGGGGACTTCTATGTATATATGTTGTGTTGACCTCTGCTGAATCCCAAGTGCTCACCAAGACA